>JAFBJS010016861.1:24189-35939 GCA_016785265.1 Paraplagusia blochii | reverse complement strand
GCTTTAAAAAAAAAAAAAAAAAGAAAAGAGAACAGGGAAGTATGGAAAAAAAAAAAAAAAAAAAAAAAAAAAAACCCTCCTGGGCTGAAACACAGATTGCCTCAAAAACATTTAAACTGAACTGAACTTACACGATCACACACACAATCCTTAGATCTGTCCTTTTTTTCCCAAAAATTTTAATATTTCGTTTATCCACTGTGACATTAATGAGCATGTGTGGGAATCAAACCCAGGACTCTCTACTTTCCAGGCAGACGTGCTCACCTCTACACTACAGAACCATAGTGTAAAGGTCATAATTTAAAAAATGAAATCAAACTCTGGCTCAACAGACCAGAATACAGCAGGAACACCGAGTTGTCTCGATACTTTCTCCAGCCAAAGTAAAGGTTGCAGTCAATTTTGGCATCAGTCTCGTATTTCCTGATTTTAGCCTTAGTCACTGAAGAGCTTCTACCTACCGACAACCCAGACTGGAAAGCAGAAACAACCTTAACCTCCGACACCAGAAGATCTGCTTTGACAACGAATACGTGGCTGTTTTTGCAACATCTGGTTAGAAGCAAACCTAAAAAGTTGATTCTTGCTAGTGGGACGAGTGTTGTACCTCATTTTTTGTTTCCACAACACATTTTTTTGTCATGTCGCAATGAGAGAGTTGCCTCTGTTTTAACAATAATAATATTTCACGTTTCAATTTCCGAAATAGTTCCTGAAGAAGCCTCTTGGGTGAGAGATGAAACGTTTTTTTACAAATTCACGTCCAGGAACTTGCCATACAGACTTAGCACGCCCCCTGCGTGTCTTTGTCTTCGCAAATTCATCATGTCTCTGTTACTTCGGATTCTAACATTAGAATTTCGAGAGAAAATGACAGTTCTAACTCCAACTAAAGATCACATCCATTTTCCTTCAATATTTTCCACACCTATCTTTCCATATCTGCTATCCACTGCAGTTTCAGCCTCCGCAAAAAAAAAAGCTGACTTTTCTGCCCCCTACAGGAAAGGAGCTTAATTTGCCAGTGAGTAAAACAAACACTGACACTTTCAGGAAGCGTAACTTTATTGTACATAGACACTATTTTTTTTATTTTTTTTTGTCTTTTACTTGATAACTTTTTATTCTGGACCACACCCACATAACTGTCTTCTCGAATACACACACACCCTGCAGGCAAACGGTAAACTACAGTTGTGTGTTTACACCTTAAAAGAAATCGTTGAACTTCACATAGTTACACTTATTTTCAAGGAATAGTTAGTTATATTTCAGGAAATTACAATTCTGACTTCGTCAACGCCTTCAACATCACGTTTCTCTCTCTGTCGTTGCCTACATTTGTTTGAGCCTTCAGACTTACAGCGTGTCCTTTGACATCAACCCCTGACCACGTCATGTCCCGATTTCGATCATATGTCTCCCACTAGACCCAGTTAGTCAGCTGTGATTGGACAAACAGAAAAACATTGACACCCGCGTACACACAGACCCAAACACACCACGTTAGCATTGATACGGACTCCAGCCATACAAACTTCGGAGCTCAGTAAAAAGGCCCAGGTCAAGAATGTCCAGTCTGAGGAGTTTTACCAAGAGGCAGACCTGCAGAAGGTAGTAGAAGTAGAAGGAATATAGTGGTACCGGCACTAGTAGTACTAATAGCTTTAAGTTTGAGATCGCACAGGTGAGACATCTACCATTCCGAAACAGAAGATCACTAAGAAAAAAAAAACCTGGGAATTCAAACAACAAATATTTGCAAACCTTTCTTTCTTGAATTCACATTTTTTTTTTCCTTTCTTCCACAAAATATTTACCGCCATTTTTTTGACATTAGTCTGACGTCACATCCTGGAGGCAACGCAGGTTCAGGAGAAGAAGGCGAAGCTGCAGTTTGTCGTTCAGTCTGAAGAAACTGGTCTGGTTTTGGTCGTTTAGGAGCTGACATGAGGTTGACAGCGGGTTCTGGGTTCCAGTGTTAGTAAAGGTGGAGGACAAGGAGTAGGATGATGATGATGAGGAAGAGGAGGAGGAGGAAGAGGATGAGGACGGATGGATGTTGGACTTCTACCAGCTGAGCAGGTTGCTTCGACCCAGAGTCATGAAATAGACCTGACTGGAGCCACCTGAGCGAACGGAAGCGAAGAACACCTGAGGAGGAACCACAGAGGGAGGGTTTACTGCTGGATCTGATCACATCCCTGCCTGACTCAGGGGATGGATTTGTCTTTTTTAAGGTGTGGTTATGTGAGCGGATTCAGATGTCAGAAATTATTTTGGAGCTGAGGGCAAAATTTACCATTAACAACAAGGTGGTCATCTGTTTACGATGTCCTTGGCCTTTAGTGTTTCATGCCTACGTTGCCATCTCCCATAAATGTATTTAAAAAAGACTTGTTCCATCACTTCGGGTACCGTATTTTCCGCACTATAAGTCGCGTCTTCTCATCCTTTGGCTAGGTTTCTGACTTACATATTGGGCCAAAAAAATACTGTGTTTCCGGTAAGATGAAACATATAGAGTTGGTTGGTGGTAAAAAAAAGTATATTTTTCATAAAAGAGAAAAACACAAGAGTGCTGGTTACGTTCTGGACAAGATGGTTGCACCCATGTTTACACAAAGTATGCTGTAAGGACAACCCTATTATTGTTCCCTCTTATGTTCATAAAAAAAAAAAACAAGTTACATTAACTTTATGGCAAAATATTGCCATATTGCAAACAGTCATTTAAAGAACAGTCTTCAGGCAATGCGTTAATTCCAGAAGTAGCTTTTTCCGTAAGTTAGCAAGCAGTCGCATGGTTCAAGACCTGATTTTTCTAGATTCAGTAGCTGATTGATGACAACAGTCCATCAACATGGCTGCCTCCATGGTTTTACTGAATGTCACTGATACAGAGGAATTCTCCCTGTAGTCTTCTACAGTGGACCGAGCTGTAAACATATGCTGGAAGGAAAATTATTTTGAAGGACATTTTTAAAAAACGAATTCTTGGGTTACCAGAAACACAGCAGTTTTTTTTTTCTAATTAATCTGGCTGAAATATATAATTTCACATGGCCATTTTGTGAAATTAGGGCATTTCAGTCTCGTGTACCAGCATCGGTTACTCTTGTTACTAGCGCGTTTTTTAATCCTTTGCCTGGTGCGACTTATAGTCCGAGAAATGCGGATAAAACAAATTTCACACAGGAACCAGTCGGCAAGCGGAGCGAACGAATACATTCTCTGGCGGCGCTATATGTGGAATTTTTTTTTTTTCATTTTTTTCTGTTTGTGTTGTGTTTTTGCCCTAGGTCAGACTCTTCTGATGACTGTGTTAGCGTAGATGGGTGACATAGGTACTGATGCACGGTATGAGAGTTCCAACTTACGGCGAAAATCAAGTTACGTCGCATCATAGGAACGGAACTCCGATGGAAATCGAGGTCTCCCTACATATGCAAAATAACTAATTAAGCCAATAATAGATTGAAATGTTCCCCCCTTAAAGGTGACCAGTGAGAATTAAATACATTTACACTAAATAAATCTAAACTCACCTAGAAATTATTTTTTTTCAAAGAAGAAACCCACACTGATGAGACAGTTCATTTCCAAAAAGTGCTGCATAATGTTAATCTGACAGGATGATGGCAGCAGTGCGGCGTCCTCTCACCTTATCGTTTCTCTCACACAGGAACTTGAGTCTCTGCGCTCTCTTGTGCATGAAGACTCCGTCCAGATGTCCAGTCTCCACCGAGCGGATCTCGATGGCCTTTTCTCCCCAACCCATGATCTGGTTGGAACGAATGTAAGCTGCGGAATGGAAAAAAATTCCAGTTACACTAATGAAGTAACTCAGTCGCGTAACCCGCCTGGTGAACTGTACCGTTTTTTCACGATTCGACTGTGTGAAAATCAAGAAAAGTGAACGAAAGATACGGAAGGGAAAACAAGTAACGAGTAAATAACAGAGAAAACAAGTAAATAACACATAAATATCAGTCTAATCACTGCTAACCATTGGCTCATATAGTGTGAGAACATGACTAGCTAGCTGTGAACTGATCAACCCTGAGATTCACTCGTACGGTACGTGCGGTGTGGACAGGGGCGTAGCCAGACCCCTTAAAATGGGTGGGCCCTGAAAAAATTAGGGTGGGCCAATCCCAAAGTATTATATCCAAGTTTGATCAGCCCTCTCATTGGATTGGGTGGGCCTGACTGACAAGTGGGTGGGCCTGTGGCTATGCCTATGGGTGTGGCTGCCACGATTGGAAGAAATCTCACAGTGTGCGCCCAACTATAACGTTGTGCTCTTGTGGAGGGACAGTGGATACACTGGTAGAAGAATGATCCTAGAGATGGAGCTACCAGGTAGGAGACAAAGAGGAGATTGATGGATGCAGTGAGAGAGGACAAGGAGGTAGTTGGAGTTAGAGTAGAAGATACAGAGGACAGACTCACTTTTAATTTTTTATTAAAAAATTTTTCTATGATGGGATCCATTTTCATTGTAATATGTATCATTTATTCACCTGATTTCCCAACACCCTGTCATTTAACTGTGTGGGAAATGATAATAGAGTCCAGGTTCATGCAAGGTAAACATGTAGGGAAATAATGTTAACTACCTAGGCCTCTATGTTGTCATCCAAGTCATGGTCAACGTTAAACGGTTTAGTTAGTTAGGCAACTAGACATTCAGCATTTTGGAAAACGTTGTACCGGTTTAATGATTCATTTTACAGACAGAAACATGGTCGTGCTATGGGCTCCCTGGTGTCTCCAATAGTGGCAAACCTCTACATGGAGAAGGTGGAAACACAGTCATTGGTTTGCTATATAGATCACACCTGGGTCAAAATCAAAGCTTGACAGCTTCACTGACCACATCAACTCAGTGGACAAAAACATCAAGTTCACCAGAGAAGATGTAAAGGAAGCCAGCCTTGCCTTTCTGGACTGTGGAGTCCACATCATGGAAGACAGACATCTTAGCATAGAGGTTTACAGGAAACCAACCCACACTGACCAGTACCTCCGTTTTGACTCTCACCACCCACTTGAACACAAACTGGGGGTTATCCGAACTCTCCAGTCACGGGCAGACACCATCCCCACCACAAATAGAGGTAAGATGAGGGAACAAGCACACATGAAGACATCCCTTAAGAACTGCGGTTATCCCAAATGAACCTTTCTTAAGGAAAGGCCTACAGAGAGGGAGGACAACAGGAAAGGTAATGTCGTCATTCCTTACTCTGAAGGGGTCTCTGAGAAACTCAGACGAATTTTTAATTTTTAATCAGATCCGTACGCATTTCAAACCCGGCAACACCCTAAGACAGAAACTGGTTCATCACAAAGTTGGACAACGTGGTCTATGCCATTGAGTGCAGCGAGCCACTACACAAATGCATGGCTCAACATAGAAGGGCCAACACCTCAGGTCAGGACTCAGCAGTCCACTTACACTTAAAGGCTACCAACCACTTTTTAAGGACCAAGATGTTCAGATCTTGGCCAGAGAAGACAGATGGTTCTAGAGAGGTGTAAAAGAAGCCATTTTTGTCAACCTGGAAAAACCATCCCTCAACAGAGGTGGTGGTTTGAGACATAACATACAAAGCCCTCTTGGGAACAATACCCAAAAGATTCCACTCTCATCAACCTGTTTCACACACCAACGAGACATGTGACCAAAACCAATCCAACAATGACGGTAACGACCCATCAATACCCACCCAACAACTGGTACCACACTTCACAGGTATCCCCAGGTCCACCCAACAGGAGGGACTTGAAACACCTCTTCCTCCCCACTCACAGCATATAACTTCTGTTACTAACAGGTGGAACTGAAGAAGTCTCTTTTTCCAAAAAACTGAATGTCCAGTTGCCTAACTAATGTCTTCATCACGATTATTCCCTCACAATAGCAGAGAGATTTCTGTATAAGTTCTTAGTAAGAAAAACCTTTCTAATGACTCACCCACTGATGTGGGCATCTCCCCCCACTGCAGCACCACGTCCTTGGTGATGCGTCCATACGTGTTGACATAGACGCCCTCATCCTCGTAGCACACCAACAGCTCGATGCCGTCAGTGTTGGGCAGAATGATGATGGCGTGAGGCTGAATACTAGTTTGGATCTGGAAATAAGAAACAAAAAATCAGCCAAGAGTTTCACTGCATCACTGACAGAAGATGTTATGTTTACTGTTCTGTCTTCTCACATGAGTGGGCAGGTAGATGTCGTAGACAGCACCAGAGTCGACGTCCACGGCGTGGAAGCCTGAGCATGACCCGTAGATTACCTTGAGCCTCTGGCCCTCCTCCACCGTCAGGTCAACCAGCAGGGGTTTATGAACCAAGTCACCAAAAGACTGAAGAACGAGAGAGAAGACGAAGGCAATGACAACCTGGTATTATAATAATCAACTCTTCACACTGATCATGTCCACATATTCTCACCTTGAAGGCCATGAACTTGTGGTAGGGCTTTGGTGCCCAGGCATAGACCTCCACTGAGTTCTTCAGAGCCAGAACCAAGAACTTGATTCTTTCGTATTTCACTGGTGAACAGACAATAAAAAAAAAAACTCTGAGTCATTCATTCATCTCATTTCAAATCACGCTGCTCCATACTCCAAATGAGCCTCGATGTTATGGTGCTAGCACCTCAGAGGGAAGCGGGCAGCTGGTGGATTAGAACCCAAACCCTTGCAGACCCAAGGGTCCTTAGCCTAAGTATCCTTGATTAGAGTTTATTAATAATAACAACGTAAATCTTCATGAGACGATTCCGTCATGATCATCATGACAGTGTATGAGTTATATTCTCAAAAGGCTTTGTGAATAAATAATCTAACAATTTAACTGTTACATTGATGTATTGTACGTGAACGTTGTTGAAATAACGTGGGTGTCAGCAAGTTAGATGCACTTGGAGTTAAGTCCTGGACAGGAAACAGAAGTCATGACGGACGGCTCGAGGTCGTGGAGAGGAGTTTCCAACAGGAAGTGCTGGTCTCTGCTCAGCTGCACAACCGTCACCCAGGACATTCTAGACTTTAGACAGAACACGTTTGCAGGTTTATTGGAACTAAAAGCTGTTAGCCCTGCAGCGTTACCTAACGGAGACCATACTTTCCAAATTTACTACACAGACAGCAGTGTTGGCCCAGGGTGTTTCTAATGAGAAATCCAATTCCTGATGATGTTATGCACCTCTGCACTGTAGGGAATCCTGACCACAGATCAAACTCATGTTTGGAAACTCGTATTAACAGTCTGTTGATTTTCTGGCGAAATATGTTTTGGAAACTTTTTGACTCATGTCTTGTGCATTTGAAATAAATATTGGGAAATAACAATTTTCCACGTACTTTATGTTGAATAAGTGTTTTTTGCAGAGGTCTTCAGTCTTTGATTTAAGTCATTTTTGCCCAACATATTTGAGTTTTTTTTTTGCCATCTCTGGCAAATCTATTAAAATGTTTCCCATATTTCATGCGCTAAAATACATTTTTTCTCAGTAACTAGTTGGTGAGATAAAAAAAGAGGATTTTGTTTTACAATTACCAGTTGTCAGTCATACATTGGACTGAGCGGCATTCACTTTTTGTTTTGCTCTGAAGTCATATTCTTCCAAGGTTTATTTTATTATATATATTTCTTTCTAGATCACATTTCAAAATCAAGGCCCGGGGGACAGAGGAGGCACTCTAATGCCGTTTTCACACTGGCACTTAATTCGGTATTCGCTGCGACGCGAAACCAGTTTCGCTCCCCGTTTGCGTTCACATTACAAACTAACGCACATTTAATCCTCAAAATTGCACTTGCATTTGTTGACAGAATCCATGTTGAATAAAACCGCATATTAACAAGATCTCGTTATATAACCACGTGATCAAATTGAAACTGGACCATGGTTAGACTAATGCGCATTCGCTCCCTTATTGTGTGTGAATGCAAAGCGGGTATCGAATGCGCAGCGAATACCAAGTTAAACTGAATGTGAATGCAAATGAATCAAATGCGGAAAGTTAATACGGGATCGAATCCCGAATTACCTATTTCAGTATTGGAATCCGAATTGAATGAGAAAATGGTGCAAGTCATTTTGTATGGACCATAGCCAATATTCATGACGTATATAATTAACAATCTATTGCTGAAACATTTATTAATACAGTCCCATTTTTTCTGGACCATAAGAGACACCTAAAGAAAAAAGTATTTTCATAAATCAAGTGTTTAAAAGAAATATTGTGTGTACAATGGCCCCAAAATGCCAACAGACACATGCTGGGATTTTAAGTGGATTGTAAAGTTGAGGCCAGAATCAACACTGAGCAGTTCAGAAACAGCAACCAGACCAACTGATAATGAGGAGATGGAACAGAGTATTCAGGATACAGATCTCGCATCTTCAGATGAGGCGTGAACTGAAAAATTCAGAATATTGTTTTCTATTTTAATCTCCAAAAAGTGAACAGTGTTGAGAATTATTCTGACTATGTTGAATAAAGTTCGTCTTATCTGACTGGTGTTGCCTCATGTGCTTTACAATTCACCGTATAGTCCAAAAAAATAATTCAAAGTTACATCTAAGTTAGAACAATCGTCCATTTACAACCATCCCTTCAAGGAGACTGCCCTTGATAGATCATTCTTCTACCAATGTATCCACTGTCCCTCCTCTGATCAAGTCCAAACCATCTCAATCTGTCTTCTCTAGCTTTTTCTCCAAACCTTCCTGTCTGTGTTGTTCCTCTAATCACCTCATTCCTGATCCTGTCCATCCTTGTCTCTCCTAAAGAGAATCTCAGCATCTTTAACTCCTCCACCTCCAGCTCTGTCTCCTGTCTTCTACCTATTGGTGTTGTCTCTAATCCATCCATCATGGCTGGTCTAACAACCGTCCATAAACCTTTTGCCAACTGTTAGCATAGGTGAGTAAGTGATGCACAGTAAGTGAGTGCCCACTTATTGTAATATTAGAATTGTGATGTGTTCAGGGACCAGAATTGGTCTATGTAAATGAGGGAATAATGAATGATTCAAAGTACGACCTACCAACGTTATAGTGGACACAACCCTCCAGGTCTCCTACTGTGGTCCAACCTTGTTTCTTCTCCACTTCAGGGTCATTGTGTAGGATCTTGTTCCTTAGCCAGGACAGGTAGTAAACTCGAAGCTTGTTCTTTTTACCTGTCAAAACATCAGGATCAAGTTTACTCCACCAGTAAAGGCCGAGGCTCTTTTTTCTGCTTTTAAATGTAAAAAAAAAAAAAAAAAACACAACACAACACATTTGATTCAGTCCTTTTGCCATATTAGAAAGAATGGTTATCATTTATTCCTATGATTACTCTTATACTCATATAATGGTTTGTATTGATACATAAGTAGATATTACCAGGCCTTTATCACTATTAGTTGATATCAGAATTGGAAATCAGGTGTTTGGACAATATTGTCAAATCAAAGATGGGGAAAATTAAGCTAATATCGGACTAACTTTCTTAATATTAAGGATATTAATATCAGTGAGGATGGGAGACTGTTACTTTTGCACAACACTAACGTGACCGACTCACAAAACTTTCAACTGAAATACAGAATGTGATGAGCAAATTAACAATATGATTAATTAGAAAACTATTCATAATACACATATTAGAAGTAGATATAATATTAGACGCTCTTTATTAATTAAGGTAGTATCTTAACTTATTTATACAACATTAACATTTTTTATTAAGTGCAAACAAAAAAACAACTCATTCATGCAATTCCATTCATAAACCTCACTGAAACAATTTGGACACATGTGCTTCAACAAAAAGTTTGCCATTTTTCCACTCTATAATGATAATTTCCATGACGCATATTTTTTTTTACATGTTGTCAACGTACACATTGCACACGCAAATAAAATGTGGCGGCGCAAGGAGATTTACTCAACATCCGCTTCTGTCCAAAAATCTCTGTTGTGACACTTTGTCGTCTGTGTGTGTGTTTGTGTGTGTGTGTGGGTGAAAATTGAGAAAGAGCAGAAGTAAGACTGAGGATGCACTTTCAGTCTGATAGGTCCAGCTGTGAGAAAGAAGGATTTCAATATTGATGCTTGTTGACTGCAGGCTTTCGGCGTTTGTTCTCACAGACTTGTTTAACTTCCATCCAACACAACACTAGAAGCATTTTCCCAGTAATGACATCTCAATGTGGAAACCTAGGTCTCACAATACCGTGTGTTTATGTGTACACCTGTGTTTGTGTTGTTCGGATGTCACTCCTCAACATTGACCCTTTGAGCTCTATGTCACTTGTTTTTTTCAACAGCAGAGATACTGACATTGATTTATTTTGTTTTCCTTCTACTAAATAAGCAGCGTTGGTAAAAAAAATGCTTCTTTTTCAGAAAGTGGGAGGGAAAAAAAGCCGAACTTAGGCAGATATGTTGAATAGGTTTTTGGTTTGACACTGTCCAGGTGGAAGTGGGGAAATATTTCCATCACAGAAGAATAAGTCGGTGGTCATTTGAAAAAAAAAAAATAAAGCAAATTCTCAGAATAATCATCAGTTTGAGCAACTGAAATATTGTGAGCATGTACTGGACATTCACTCCAAAAACAAACAGAAACAATATAATATATAAAATACAACTATATCTAAACAACAAACAAAGATATATATAGATATATATATATATATATATATATATATATATATATATATATACTAAAATATATACATGTATGTATATATTTATATGCAAAATGTTCTCCTTCAGCTCCCGTAGCACAGCAGAGATTTATTTTAAATTCCAATTTTAGCTTTATGCTGTATAGCAGTATTTTAGGATATTTACACTGCGACAAAAAATACAAAAACAGAGATAATTTTATACCATAACACATATTGCATCATGTTTGTACAGGGTAATGGGGAATAAACATGCAAGTACGGCTTGTTTAGATTAGGAAAGTAATCCTAATATCCGCGTGACGCTTGAGCGACGAACAACATCAACAACACCGCCCTCTTGTGTCCAACCGTGGCCACAGGAAAACCCCTGTATGTATCCGCATGTGTATACAGTGTACATATATGTAAACACATCTAACATGTCTACACTGCAATACATAAAAAAAATTAATACAAAATAAGGAAGGCAGGCACGGAGAACTTAACTGAAATGGTAAGAATAGTTTAGTTGCATGTAAGAAACGCTTTAATAATTTGGATCTATAATTGTGAGGAAAAAAAAAACTGACATTGAGCTTTAGATGACTTTCAGTCATATTTTGCAGTCCCTTAATGTGTTCCAAGAAGTTGACCATTAAATTGTACCTGATATAGTGACCAAGACGTTGAGTCCCTCCAGGACGTCCATCTGCTGGAAACGCCTTCGGTTGATCAGAGGATAGACTTTTCCCTGACCGCTGCGGTCCAACAGCATCAGACCACTCTCTGTTCCCACCAACAGGTTCACGCCTGCAAACACACACATAGTGTATTACAGAACGCATGGGCCTTTAAAGAAAGTATTTAAGAACGCATGGAAAAACAGTCACTTGGTGTTGAAGAGAAACGAAATGGGGAATTTTCAGGGTTTTGCAGCCATCTATTGGTGAATATTAAAATAACTTCTGCAGAAATACTTGATAATATCCACCCTGCCTGTATTCTATTCTTCACCTCTCTTCCACAGTCTCCACTGCTCTAAACAGTCGACATATACA
>JAFBJS010016861.1:0-24182 GCA_016785265.1 Paraplagusia blochii | reverse complement strand
AAGTCCACATATACACACACATACACACACATATATATATATATATATATATATATATATATATATATATATATATATACACACATATATATACTGTATATATATACATATATGTATATATATACTATACATACTGTACAAATACATATATATATATACACATACATATATATATATATATATATTTATTGTAAATACTGAGCTAATTTTCTGTATTTTATAACATGTTTAATTTTAAGATTGGGGGTTTGAGTTAGTGTCTTTGCTTTTACCCCAGAGAGCAGCACACAGGATCTCTGAGTTGAACCTCTTCTTGTATTTGCGGATCTCTGGTGTATCGCTCTGTGGACGAGTGTTGACCGGGTTGACGTTGACCACTGAGCCTTTACGAGACGGATCGGCCCTCAGAGCTTCTGCCAGACGGGCGTCGTTGGCATAGCCTAAGAAATCAGAGGGAAGGGCTTAGGGAGGAGTTGGACGCAGATTTTGTCAGGACGGTCAGATGTCAGTCACATGGCAAGAAATAAAGAAATTAAACATAAAACAACATTTAAAAAAAAATTAAATTAAAACATAAAAAAAAATAGAATACCTACCGACATTGTTGAGTGCGCTGCCAGTAGACGGAGAGACCTGCAGGAGACGGGGGTCGATGAAAGGTGTGAAGGAGGAAGAGGACTTGTGTTTCTGCATGTTGTTACTGGACTGGCTCTTCATACAGAGACAAAAGGAATACAATTTAGTCATGATGAAATATCATTTAAAGAGAAAATCTGTACTGCATGTGTAAAACGATAGTGAAAAATGACAGGAACTAACAAACCAAGGACTTTTTGGGTACATGCACACATGAAATACTGAAAATAATGTTCAGGGGAAAAAAAAGGTCAAAATGATGGTGAAGGTAAAACCAATGGAAAACGTCTGAAGTGATCTGATGAGAGTTTACCTGCTGTTGTCCCAATGCCTTTAATTCCCCTTTTTATATGCCTACTTTCTGAAGGATTTGATGTGTCTGTATGCGCAAAACCATATCTGGCCTTCAGGGACCGTAGATAAAGTGACAGATGAGAAATACTGTAAACTGATTAAGTTCTACTTCCCTCTGAGTTAAGGATTATTCAGATTTTTCAAACAAGATTCAGAAGAAACCTCAGCCCTAAGGACATACCTCTGAAAGGATGCCGAGCTTTTCCAGTGGACTCTGTGGGGACATGGAGGATGGACTGACCAGGCTGGAGGAGGAGGGGGAGTTGGGTGTAGAGGAGGAGGGTGTGGAATGGTGGCTCTGCTGGATCAGGTCAGGGAGGTGGTGGATGCGGCCAGCGAAACCATTCCTGTCCACTGGTTGTGTTGTGGTATGGTGATGGTGAAGGTGGTGAGGGGGATGATGATGATGGTTGTGATGGGGGCTGGGAGTGTGGTGGACAAGACCAGGGACCGGTCCCGAGCTGGGGCTCGGAACAAAGTTTGTGAGGAGGCCGGGGATCTGTGTTTGGCCTGGGCTGGGGCCCATACGCTTTCTGTTGTCACCTGAACTCTGTAGGTTGAAAGAAGGGTAGAGAACTTTGGGTCTAGATGTGTTTCTGAGGAGTTCAGTGGAAGGGAAAGTATTAGCTAAAGAGGAGAGGACAATACTGTGGCTACTCTATGAATGGACAGAAAAGTCTGGTTAGTAGCCAGTGAGGACAGGATATTAAAGTGCACTGACTATTCTCTGCTTATAAAAACTATATGTTAAAATAATCATATTATAATAACAATAAGTGCTTCTTTGCTGGTCTCTACTGTAGTTACCTTCCCTAACATCCACACATACAACCACATTCACTTGAAACTTAACTTTAGTGTCTCTACAGTAGACTGTATACAGTTCAAATGGATTCATTCATTCATCCTCATCTGCTTGTCCATTGCCGGGGTCACAGGGCCAGCTGGCGCCACCCAAATCAAACTGCTCCATATTGTGAGCCTACCTGTGGGTGGTGAGCCCACTGGAAGTTTTGTGGGTCTGGACGGAGCTATGATCAGAGCACCTCAGTGGCAACCTGGCAGCTTGTAGATGTGAACCTAAAGCCTTGAGGACCCAAGTCAGCATCACTAGGCCGTCACACAGTTTCTCAAGTAACTGGTCAGGCTCCCCTCTGTGCCCGATCCCGGGACAGCCGCCAGCCTCCGTCCCCTGTCCAACTCTCTTGGGGTTCTTCGTTGTGTCAGAACTCTCCCTGAATCCTGTCTGTATGGTCTATACCAGACCTGGGCAAACTAAGGCCTGTGGGCCGGATGCGGCTCGTTTGGCGTTATAATCCTGCCCGGCAGACTTGTCCAAATTATGCTTTTAATTTATATTATCGTTAGCCTTCTACCTTTTCCCTGCAAAACCACCATTTCGCCAATGGATGGGCTAAAGAGGTTTAGAGCATGGTGCCTTTATTTAATACTTTACTTGTTATTTATCTTTGTCCACGGATTTGTTTATCTTTGCTCAATATTTCTGATCCTGACTTGGCCGTTGACTCATATTTTAGTACCAGCTGTGGCCTGAGAGTCAAAATTATTGCCCAGGCCTGGTCTATACAGTCTATATGGGCGTCACTTTCTTAATTTCAAAAACTTCCAAGTAGTAAAAAACATTGATGATGCATTTTTTCCCCAGTGTTCACTGGTGGATGGATGGATGGTTGGATAGATAGAAAGATAGATAGGAAATCATGGAGCAACATTATCGTATAGAACATTACTTATGTTACTTGTTTATATTTGTATTTTTTATTAAATAACAATATTTTAATTTATTTAATTGATAGTATCTCATACTGGGGTCCTCAAGGTTTCAGGTTCTAATCCACCAGCTGCCAGGTTGCCACTGAGGTGCTCTGATCATAGCACCGTCCAAACCAACATAACTTCCAGTGGGCTCACCACCCACAGGTAGACTCACAGTATGGAACAGTGTGATTTCAGTCATGGAAACTGCTGCCCCTGAGACCCAGTAAAGAGAATGAAGATGAATGAAAAAAAAGTATATTTTTGAGGGGCTGTAATAAACTTAGTGTTTTTTAGTGATTTTTAATAAGGAAAATGCAATTGAAGTATGAGCAAATCGACCAATGAGGACTGTTATTTGTTAGAACAGACTGCATAGGTGGGGGCCTTACTGGCCAAATGTTCTTGGTACTACCTCGTCCCTCCTGACCTCTCACTGTGTCACTGTAATCACTTCAGATCTGCATATAAACCTGTTTTTTAAGATTAACTATTGTATATGTCCTTGTGTTAGTATTAACTCAGTAGAGAAAAACTTGCACTAGAAAGACTGTGTGGAGTTACCTTTGTTGACACTAAACATAAATTAAACAACGATGCAAAAAGAATAAACAGTACAATGCAGGAAAAAGAGGAAGAAATAATAATAAAATCATAGTAAAATTCAATGAAATGATAAATAAACAGATAACAGAGATTTTGTAAGACGATGGCGTGTCTCGCATCCATTTGTACCTGTCTGACAATCAGAGTGCTGTCTTTGCAGGGCGTCGATCCCTTGTCGCTCTCACCTTCGTCGTGCACTATCATGGTTTTTACTGACTCAGTTTCACCATTGCTCAGTCTGGAAGAGCAGTCAGACAAATTTACACGTTCAGCGTTTTTTTTTTTTTCTTTACAGACCAAGATTATTCTATAAAAGTAGAATAAAAATACAAACAAAGGTCACATACGCTGCTTTGGTGTCCTCTGGACCAGAGGTTGACTCTTCCCCACCCTCCTGATCCACCTCCTCATCATCATCTTCATCAGTTGTGTCTGATTCTTCACTAGATGATGAATAGTCTGTCACTTTATTCTGAGGGCGAACATCATCCACCGCTCTCAGCTCCTTGGCCAGAGCTGTTAGATCCTGAAATTCGAGTGGAAAAAAATAAAAAAACTAAAATTAAAAATTAAAATCCTTTTTATGTCCCTTTGTAACTCCTTGGCCTGTAAACTGTCATGATCAGGAGATCCTCTGTTCTTTGAGAGCAATAAGGAAACGCTGCAGGAGAAGAGGCGTGGTTAGAGGAAGGGAATGAGCCAATGAGAAGCCAACGTGAGAGCAGGGAAGCCAAAAAGATGCAGAGAGAGAAGATCAGCCGATGCTCTTCTGTTGATGCAGTTAGTGGATTAATTTAGAAAATGAGACAGTGTCTGAAGCTGCAAGTTGAAAGATTAAAAAGACAGTGTGATTTCTTGCTGAGGTTAGAGAAGAGATGTGTTAAAATAACTTTTGTGGTGCTGGAAGTACCAGGGCAAAGGGAGCAGGCCAGAAACATGAGCCAGAAAAAGAAAGATCTATGATTGTGAGAAGTCATACTGCAGGTTGGTTATTTTTCACACGCAAAAAAAAAGCAAGATCACATCAGTAAAATAATAGGCTCTAGCCTTCTATCATCTGTTAACATTTACACACAGAACCTTCTTCAACTACGCCTAGATTTTGCAGCTAGCGAGCACCAACACTACTCTCTCACCGCCGGTCTGCCTGGCCTGACCAGGTCCTTCCTTTCCTCTGCTTTTTTCCCAGAATTCTCTGGACGTTGAAGGGGTGAACCCTCCGATTTGGAGGAAGCTAAAGGAAGGCGGAGGTGAAATTGTCAGTTTTTTTTTTTGTTTTGTTTTTTTTAAGTATTAGGTGTTTACAGCGCGTAGGGAGAGAACTCACAGCGAGCCCTGAACCTCTCTCCAGAACCACAGTGAGAACCAGCCTGAGAACTAGAGTTGCTGGAGCTGCTGGAGGAACTGGAACCTCCACTTCCGTTGTTACTGCCTGGTCTGGGAACACGCTTTTCCACTCGCTCCCACAGCAGACGAGGCTCCGCTGTACTGCAGAGTCAGAAGACGACTGAGTTAACAAAGAAGAGAGCTCTGTTCTTAAACTAAAATATACTAAAACCAAAGTTTTACAGCAGCACCAACATTTTTACGAGCATATTCTGCAAACATGAATTTTGGATCCTGTTTTTAATGAAGTAAGGTAATGAGCCTGTTTCAGCCTTTTCTGGTTTTTACCCTCAAAGCAGTTGCATGCTTTTACTTGTTTTGGTTGTCCCCCATTAGCATTTATTAAAAACCAATGTATTTGTCCCAGCCCTGCAGAAATTTACTATAGGTGAATAAAATATATATATTATTGTTATATGTTATTGTTGAGGTTATACCAGAACTGCCCTGTAGTCTGTTAGAACTGAAGAAGCCTCTTGAATGAGAGGAAAAATGTCTCTAGGGACCTACAATGTCCAGTTGCCCTTGAAGTAATATTTTTTTGGGAATAAATGAAAGCACAACAGATGGATTCAACCCATTTTGATTAGTCATATAATAATAATTAGCATAATAAAAGTAATTTCTTCAACCCTTTATGTACATAAACACACATTTAGATTGTTGTGTGTTGAAAAATCCCCAAATTCAGCTGCATTACACCAAAGCAGAGCTGCCCAGGGTAATTTTACCTGCGGTGTCCAGCATGGCCACTGTGTGGCGTGCTGATGATATGTTGAGGCGAGTCTCGCCTTGACAGCACTGGGGATCTGGATGTAGTCCTGACAGGAACCTTTTTGATAAAAGACAGTGACCAGCCCAAATAAAACAAACAATTCACAGGAGGAAGACATTTTGGGAAAAAATTTAGGATTTTTTTTTTCAAAACCAACACCATCACAACCACACTGTTATCTACCACTGATCATAAGAACAAGTCTGTTCTACAAACACAGACATAACAAAACAGCAATTATTGATGCTTCCCAATGGGACCAAAACTCCAGATACAGAAGACTTGTTTTTTTTCTTTTGGGTATACCAGAAGCTTGACTTAACTGACAAATACAACAGCCCTGTTGTATGTTGTCCTGATGTATGAACTATAAACCATCTATGAACATTTTCTTTCTTTTCTAGACAAATCTTTATTATTCCAAAATAGGGGACAAGGAGAGAAGAGGTTTTGTCTCTCAATTAAGTTTAATTACTTCAGAATAATTCAATTAAATTGAACAAAAACAAAAAACAATTATTGTTAAATTATTAAAAACATGTCAGTCACTACTTATGTTAGATGTGCTTTGCCCATATTTAAGGATAAAAAGATGCTTGTAAAATTGTGAAAGTTAACCTCTCTATTCCCCTTGTCTTTTTACGATCTTGTGTCATACCTTATGTTTTATTGTTATGACAAAGATCTAAAGCAGGGATGCCAAACATGCGGCCCATGGTTCATTTGCATGATTTTGGATTTTTCTGAATGTCAACAATGCGGAAAGTGGTCATGATGGAGGCACTCATCGTTAAACACTGATCTGGAGGAATGTGAGTTTTGCAATGGACGCTTTCCTGTTGCACAATTCATGTTCATCCAATGCAGTTTTCTCATTCATTCGGGACCAGTGTTCAACAATGTCCGGTTTGATACCTGTAATGATCTCATCTTCAGACCATCAAAGTAAATGTGTTTTCACAGATTGATGTTCTGTACTACAGTATGGGATTGTGTACTTCTCCTGTAACTATATGGTAATGAGGACCAACATTTCCTGGTCTGAAAGTAATGGATTTTCTTCCTTAAAAAACTGCTTAAGACTGAACTAAGGCCAATGTCACTGATGAGTTTACTTTTAAAAGACCCACTGGTGAGAAACTTCGACCTTCACTGATAACACGCTGACTTCCTATTCTTACCCTGGGCGGAACCTCCTCTGAAAGAGCCCCGTCATACGGTGAGGGTTTAGCTTGAGGGTGGTGGTGGTGGTGGTGGTGGTGATGGTAGTGGAGGGATTGGGGTTCAGTGCGTGCAGGCGTAGATGATGATGGAGATGAGGATGAAGATGGAAGGAAATGGTGGTGTTCATGGCTGTTGCGAAGGTGGAGGTTTTCAAAGCTAGGGGCTAGTGGCTCGCTGAAGGAGTGTGACCGAGACATGGCAGGCGGAACGGTGGCGCAGAAGTTTGAGGTCACAGTACTGCTGTGTTTTAGTGCAGCCACTTGTGAGCGGACCTTACAGACGACAAAAAAAACAAAACACGGTGAAGGGAACGGAGCAAGACTGTGAGGGTCAGTTGGCATGCAGAAATCAATAAGGAGGAGTAAGTGTATAGAAACTTCAAGTCAAAACATTATGCTATTTCACAGGTAAAATAAAACACTAAAATTAGATAATTATTTACTGAAATGAGAATGCGTTTATTGGAGAAGACTTGAAAAGTTGTGGTAAAACTGGCTGTTAAAACAAAGCTGTAATCTAATTTCTGGAAAATAATTTCAATAGAATTTTAATGCATATGGAAGCACTCGAATTTTGGTATATGCAATATTTCACCATGTGAATTTCACCTGTGTGCCACACAGAAGTAACATTGAGAATAAAAGTATGTCAATATGAGAGGCCTCCAAGCTACGATCCACCTCTCCAAAGTGAGGAATTTGGAGAACATTTGTAAATTGTAGCTTCTTTTGATAAGACGCCTGTGTGAAATGTTACAAACATTTATAAATCGACTTGAAAAACTGGCTTAGAAACACATAGTTTAAGTTTACATTTGGAAAGGCTTCAAAATGTTTAAAGTCGTTAGGTATTTAATGTAATTGGAGGGTATACACAGTTACCAGCTTTCCAAATTATAACACAGACATAATAATAGCCCCACATAATAATATAGGCTGTAGGTACAGTATAGCTTACAATGATTTGTGCAAGAAATTTCAGTCAAAAGTTTATGTCATTCCACAAAAGACAAACCTATGGAGCTGTAATTGTAGTTGTACTCAATGTTTCACTTGCACATGTATGTTGAATTGAGGTACAATTCACCCACCCATACAAATTCTTAAGATAGTGCAGAAATGGTGCAAAAAGTATTTTTCAAATTCAAGGTAAACAGATGGAACTCAGCACAACATGCAGAAGGCCAAAGGGAGGTCAGGAAAAAAAAGTAGCATGCATCTGGAGAGAAAGATTAGCTCTATGAAAGTTGTAAATGAAATTGAGGATTTAATCTAATATTAATGATAGATTAGAATCGCAATATAATGGTACTTGACTCTTCAAGGCTTATTAGCTCTCACTGTCTCCCTGAACTCCTCATTCACATACATACATTTTCAATGTATAATGTATATGATGCACCACATTTTAAATCTGCCAAGGATGAACTTTCCTGAAATGTGAACAATACCAGGGTGAACTGAAAACTTTTCCTAACTTGTCACCAGATTCCGTCCGACAATTTACTACACAACCAAGCTTTAAAACACAATAGTCAGACATTCAACAAATTAGAAACCTGTCAACAAAAAGATTAGTCAGGTAGATAATCAGCTGTGCTTTTTATGTTTCCTTATCACAACTCTACTCAAAGATCCAAATTTCTTCAGAGAATTATGTTGATGTATAAGGCACACAGAGAAACCAGGGTCCACGAAAGATCCTAAAAGAGCTCAGCAAGAAAGTTCAGGTCAGTAATGAAAAATATTCACAGCAAAATGAGAGTGAAATGAAGTTTGAATAGGTTCTTTACGAAGACGTGACCAGACAAAAGATAACCTAAATTAGGGTTTCCCAGCCTGTGGGCTGCGGCACATTAAGGTGCTGCTGGAGATCTTCCGGTACACTGTGGACAAGGATCAACTTTGGTTTTTGTTTAAAAACATTTTTAAATTTACAACAAGTATTACATTTGAAATCTATACTAGATTGCAGATGGTGATTATAAAAACAAAATAATTCTAGCTCAATCCTATGAGTTGTCCCCGAGTTATGGACCGTGAAATGTTGGGACAACGCCCACTTTTTTTGGAAACCCCAATTTATAGGCATTTTTGGGACACCACACATTCATAAAAAAAGAATTAGCTTTAAAAAAATTATTATTGCAGATTCTGAGTTATAGATCCAACATATAGGGTATCTTATATATTGGGAAATTCATGAAGATATATTATATTAAATATACATATATATAAACTGGGTTCTTTTCATGTATACCTTGGGACATTTTTGATTGGTGGGGTGTGGTGTTTCATTGTTTTTTTTTGTTACCAACAATCACCGTTTTCTCATTCAATTCGGAATCCAATACTGAAGTAGGTAATTCGGGATTCGATCCCATATTAACTAATCCGCATTCGATTTACTTTGCATTCACATTCAGTTTAATTTGGTATTCGCTGCGCATTCGATACCCGCTTTGCATTCACACACAATAAGGGAGCGAATGTGCATTAGTCTAACCATGGTCCAGTTTCAATTGGATCACGTGGTTATATAACATGATTTGTTAAATGCGGTTTTATTCAACATGAATTCTGTCAACAAACCCACGTGCAATTTTGAGGAATAAATGGAGAGTTAATGCGCATTAGTTGAGGAGCGAATGCGCGTTAGTTTGTAATGTGAACACAAACGGGGTTTCGTGTTGCAGCGAATACCGAATTAAGTGCCAGTGTGAAAACGGCATAGGTCAAGTGGCTCAAAAGAGAACTGGAAACCAAAACGTAAGGAATGACATCAGGTTAAAGGAAACAGCAGAAATGACTTCAGGAAGTAACATTTTGAGTCAGTGGAGATGAGTCTAGAACATCCAACACAAGAAGATACTACCAGGAAACGGCAGCAATTCCCCAGCTCAAAATATGAACCAAATAAAGTATCAGGATTGTTTTTGCTATGAAGCACAGAAGTAATTCTGGACTGAACGAAGATGATAAACAAATCCAGTAAAGAACCATTTAACACAGCTGTGCGCACTGTGCAGCTGAGTCCATTATTGTGAAATCTGTGGAGAAAGAGGTTTGAGGTCGTTGTGGTTACCTGAGGATCCACGGGTCGGTGCATGGCAGGCGCCTCCGAAGCAGAGTTTCCATTGGGGTAGGAGGACTCAGACCTTGGCGGCACTGGTGGCTGCTGGGGTTTGGTTGGAGCCGGCTGCTGGGGTTTGGTTGGAGCTGACTGAGGTGAACCCTGGATGTTCTTCCTGTATCGCTCATCAGCCTACAGGTGAAATGCACAGAAATGACAGTAAAGTTTGAACATATAAGCTGGAGAGCATGTGTTGGTTTGCGTCAGAATATTAGAAATGTCAGTGGAAAAGCAGCAAACCAGCGTTGAAGGTTCGTTAGTTTTCACCAAGAAAATGACATCTTTCCTACGTGCAGGAGTAAAAGCACACGTTTTAACAACAAGAAGAGATAGGGCAGCAGTGACACTGATGCCAAAAATTCCACAATGCTGCTAGTAAAATCACACCACCACCACCACCACCACCAGTCATGGAAGTCATGCAGTTTTTTATGTGAGAAGCATCATCTGAAAGGAAAGACAAAGGTAATATGGGTGACCAAGGTCTTAAAGAAAAATTTAAATTAGGGTTACTCTGATTCATAAGATTATCTTATCAACAAAAACAAGAAAAACGATAACATTTTGTTTCAGTTTCCAAATTACAGGGTAGTTAGTTGGAAAACATTGGGCATTAAATAATTAAATTATTTTGGCATTAAATATTTTTTTTGTTTATACGTTTAAGTTTATATTCCTGAAGAATACTCCTGAGAGGTAAATAAAGTTCACGCTTCTATCTACCTAAATAGGTCAGTGCTAGTTTATTGGAAAGTGATGATGGTTGTGAACATCTCAAATATGTTGACGAGTTTGTGAACCGCCACTGTCAGTGACCACCGTGTTAGTGTGTCAACATAAAGAAATAATAGAAGAAAAACGTTGGTGACAGAGCCCTGAGGAAAAAGTGACATGTGAAAGTTTTTGTTATTTTCTCTTAACAATACAAGTCTACTTCAAGCCAGAAGGGAAAAAAAATCTGATAATCTACAATTCTATGAAATGATTCAGACAACATTTAAGATATTTTAAATAATGTTGAACAGATTAGGGAAAATGAAAGGGATTAAACACTGTCTATTAACTGTGTCATACAGAAAAGAGTGCTTATTAGGTCTTAAGGCCTTTGTAAAATGGCTTAAATAAGATCATAACAATCTTATAGCGATGTTTCTGTTCCTCGGCTGTTTTGTTCCCAGATGTAAAATACCTTCACACTGCTGACTATGGTGACCTGCTTAATAAAAATGCTGGATTGGCACATTTTTGTCTTCTAAAGCACTAACCCGCTGAAATATATCAAATCAGAATTAAAGCCTGATGAACATACAGACCAAGACACCAGATTCAGACAACGACAAGGGGGAATCAACACCTACTTTTTAAAAATTCTAATAGTGCCACAATTTTTTTGACTGAAAAAAAAAAAACAGTAACACATTAGAACTAACATCAGCCTCACACACAGAGCCAACCTCAAGCAGCGAGGACACACAAGCAAAAGGAAGAGTTTCTACAGCGGTCAGTGTTAACAGCGTAGAGCTGCAGTTTCACCTCTCTGACAGACTCAGATTCAGGCGTGGAGCCTTGTAGGTCCGTGACAGGAAGTGCGGTGTCTTTCGTTTTCTCCAGACTTTGATTAGACCGTGTCATCTCAGAGTCAAAACTCTGCCCTGGCTTTGACGAAGATGTTGCTGCTGTCTCCAATCCGTGGGTCTGAGGGGGATTTTCTCTCCCGGTTTCATGATCCTGTTGGGTTTTGGGACTAGCTGTTTTGCTACCATCCAGATTTTGGGTTTGCTGGAGGGACAGCAAATAGGCCTGTTCCTGCTGCAGCTGCTTCTGGAGCTTCTGAGCCTGACGTTGCTCCTCCAGCTCCCGCCATTTGTACTCCTGAGTACAAGGATGGTCAAAACTGAGGTCTACGTGATGTACAATAGTAGGGTTTTGTTGTTTTGGTCACTAAATGTCACGGTCCTAGATTAACGTTCATTTATCTCTATTTTAGTCTTTATGTTTTGGTTATGTCCTAAATCTCCTAAATTATTGGTCTTGTCATTAACTTTGTCCTACTTAGGACTAGATGCAACACATTCAAGGTGGTAAGGTCTGGTCCCAGTACTGTAACAGTGACATAGATGATAAGGCCAGTTAAAAACATAGTGTGTTTCCGGTAACCCCACCAACTGAGAATTTCGAGTGTTGAAATTGCTTACTGAATTGATATTTCAGTGTCAGCAGTGGTAGTTTGTCATAATTCTTTGTTTCAACCCAATTCCAGCATAAAAATAAAGCTGTATTTGAGATCTATTTGGTCCACTGTAGAAGACTACAGGGAGAATTCCTTTGTATCAGTTACGTTCAAGTAAAACAATGGAGGCAGCCATGTTGATGGACTGTTGTCATCAATCAGCTACTGGATTGGTCTACCACAGTGAACCCTACACTCTGGGGTGCAGATGTATAAAGTTTGGGTCATGAAATTTGGAAGATTTTTTTTTCTTTCTTTTTTTTAATCCCTTTCTGTATTCTGTTAAAGCACTCACTCACAATGTTTTCAATTGTTCTAAAAATGGAACAAATTGCCCAAACACTAAAAGAACTCAGAATCCAGGACTCACTTACACTGGCCACCCAAAGTCTGAGGTCACGCACACTGGTTCAGTTGCAATGCAGTGAACCATGTTGTTTATTTACCTCAGACCTATGTTTGTGACAGCTGGGATTCACTGGGATTACTGGGATCCAGTAAATATCCCATTGCTTTTGTCTGTTGATTAATTCTTAATATGACTTTTATCATTATTTTTATTATTAATCAGTTATTAAAGACACTACATAAGGTGGAATAGTTGTGTTTGCATGATTAGTGACGAGTTTCTGTTCATATATTATCCTTTTTAAAATTGCGAACTTCTCTATCTTTTTACCGTTTTGTTAGTGCCATATGGGACAGTGGAGTAATGGAAAATCCCATTTTTCTATGGTGGGGAATGATAGAAAAAGATCATGTTTAGAACTGTGCCAACGTTCACAAACCAAACCCAAAACAACCTGAAGAACCGAATTCTGGATAAATTCCTCACCATAAATAATGGATTTAACAGGATTTTTGCCAACGAGCGTAACTTATCCTTTTTTAATGGACACGTAAGATGGAGTTGTTTGGAGACATTGGAGCGCAATTAAATGATAATAGGGTTTACCTCACGTCCTATTCTGCATAAACTCGAGAGATAAATATAAGAGCAAAATTTAAACCTTATGTATACTATTTCTTCATGTTACTGGAAACACACTATTACTTTCATGTTTTGGCAAAATAAACAGTGAAGTGTGTCTGTAAAAAATGGTACATACAACTATCATATATAGTACATTTCATGTAAACTAACAACTTAAACATTAGAGGTGACTGTTTGGGTGGAATTTATAAAACATGTTATGACTTTTTCTTTCGCTGTATAGCACACTTTATAAATATCTCCACTGCAGACAGCTGAGGTGGAGGAGATGGTGTGAAAATCTGGAGGCTGGGATGTGAAGGGTCACATCCTGTCATTATCTGTATATCCTGTGGAATCCCAGAGGATGAGAATCCACTAAAAACAAGAAAAACATCGAGTCATACAGAACCCTTCTCTTCCCGTTGGGTGACATCACCATCTCTACGAGCTCTGTGAACATTTCCACTTGCACAGTGTAAAAGAGGAAAAAAAAACCCTGAGAAGAGTTATTAAGCTCGACCTTGGCTTTTAAACTGTTCACCTGGGATCAAGCAAAGTCACATGGTTGGTCAGCGACCCATTAGAGATGAGCTTTTAAAAGAGATACTGTATAGGGGAGAGTTTTGGTTAAGTTAAGAAACAGTAATAATAAAAATAATACCACTACTACTAATAATAATAAATTAGGAGACGGTGTTATAAACTTTTAAACTCGTGGTGTTGTGGTTATAAATCACAAGCACCAGGACATGAAAAACAGATGGAAGTACATTGTGGAAACATTATTTTTATAGGAAGAGGAGTGGGAGCGCAGGGCGCAGAGTAAGAGTTTCTTTATTTCCTTGGGTGGAAAATAAAAATAGAGACGTGAAGTTTTCCAGTGTGCATAACTCACCAGTAGCATGGCCTGTTCATGAAGCAACTGTTGCTGTAGGATCTCCAAGTGTCTCTGCTCCTCCTCCAGCTGACGACGGATGTATTCCTGCCGATCAAACAGAGAAATCAGTTTCTTAATACTTGTATAAAAACACCTTATATCATCAAACACAAATTAATAACCAGATACTTTTAAACCAATTGTGTTAATGTACAAATATAGTTTTCTTGTTCACTTTCTGTGCTGTATAAAACACAATGAAGAAAGAATTCCAACATGAACGAATTGCTTATTATGATACTTTTCATTCAATTAAAGTGACGTTAAAAAACAGGGCAAATGATGAAGAGTAGCAATAAAAAAATATATTCCACTCGTACCTGTTCACGATCAGCTCTCCTCTTCTCCTCCTCGGCCCTCCTTCTTTCCTCCTCCTCTTTTCGACGGCGCTCCATCTCCTCGATGCGTCGCTTCTCTTCCTGCTCGCGCCGACGCTGCTCGCGCTCCTGCTGCCTCCTCATCTCACGCTCGCGACGTTGTTGCTGCCGAAAAATAATGGCAATTAATTAGCCATTGATGGTATTTAACAAGTCCTTATAGGACAATTTGTGATTTAAGTAAAAAAAAATACTTTGTTGTGTGCTCATTGAAGTGATGAGTTTGTTTCTGAGGTGCATAAAAAGAAGTTTTTCCCAGTGTAGTTAAAATTTCAAGACACGAAATCTACTATTTTTAATGAAAGGGAGCCGTGAGCCTCTAGGTGAGCCCCGCCCCAGTCAAGAACAAGCCCTAACACATGTGATATTATCACCAACATCGTAGAAGGTGCAGTAACATGTGACTCGGGACAGCCTAAAGACAGACATTTGATGAAGTGATTTATTACTGATCATAATCTCAAGTGTTACATTGACGCTGGTCAGAGTAATTCAAGACGTTCAGATGTCTCTGAAGATGATGAAAAGGAAATAAATCAAGACGGAGTTAAAGATTAAAAATACCTAAAAGTGGTTGAGTGATAAATACTTTTTCAAAACAAAACCCTGCTATATACACTCAGAATTAATGTACAATAAACAAATGTTGGAGTGACATTAGTATTTGGAATGAGCATGGGTTTTAGAAGATAACAGACAAGATTAGAGAATATTAAAAGGTTGTCAGAACCAATCAGGAATAAATTTATGATTTATAATGGGAGTAAAGCTCTTTCACACTGGTCCATCACATGCCACTGTGAGCAGGCTCATACAGACATACATACTGTATATTTTTTTGGCAGTATTTGATGATGGAACTGAGCCCTGGAAGCTGCAGGACATAAAGGCGTCAGGTTTGCATTTGTCAACCACAGCAGGTGATTCTTTAGAACAGGAGAGCACATGTGTTCTGGTATTTCTGATTTGACCTGAGTTTAACTGCAGCTCCTACTGTCTGACTCACTACACACAAGCACTGTCATGAATCCATAAAAGAGCCTCCAGGTAAATGCGCTGTGAGAAAAAGCAGGATGAAAAAAAAAAAAAAAAAAAAAAATCACTACTTTTGAAGGGCGATGGGTTCTTGTTGTTCTGGGGCTGTAATAAATGTAAACATCTGTCTGAACACGGTTTAATGAGCCTCGGACGGAGACGGGGCAGCCTATAGAGTTTACCTTAGATTTATGATGTTGAAATAGGTGATTGAGTGAAATGTGACCATAGAATTACAGAACTTGGATGATTTACTGTCACTTCTGAGAAGGTTTTGACTTGATTCAACAGGTCTAAAAGACTGTGATACGTTTTACACCAAATTGGTCATGATGATTGATTTTATTTTATTTAAAAAAAATAATTTTTCCATTAAATCCATTTCATTTACATAACAACCAGGTGCTGTTCTAATCTAATAAATTAAGCAATTCAATCACCATACAAATAGACATAAAACTTCTCACTTTCTGTGCTTTTTTGGTTCAAGTTCTGTCAATGTTTCAACTGATTTTATCTAGTCCTTTTGAGACCTTCCCTGCTTACACTTTGAGTGTTTTGACACTTTAGCCATGCTTTTTTACAGATTAGTTAACAAGGCTAACTATTTGGGACAGTGATGGCCCAGTGGTTAAAAAAGCAGACTGGAATCCGGAGGGTTCCAGGTTCGAATCCATGAACTGCCAGGTTGTCCACCGAGCATGGCACTGTCCCCACTCACTGCTCCCTGAGTCGCTCAAAGCTGCTCATAGTTCACTTTGGTGATGGGAACACGCACTGGTCAAATTTCTTTGTGGTCAGTAGTGTGGATCACAATGGAGGAGTTTCCTTTATTAGGATTGTGCTGATATCTACTGCCTGACCAAAAAAGGAGAAGATTGCATTTGCCTTCAGCTTTCCAGCAGTGTTGAATTAATTTTTTCCAAAATCTTGAATTGATGATGGCAGAGTCTGACCGCTGCACACTTTAGACATCCTAAAGATTCTCAATGGAATTAAGGTCTGGAGTCTGTGGTGACCAATCCTGATGTCTCAGTGCCCAGTTCATGAATTTCATCACTTTTATCTGAGTATATGAGTCATCAGACCACTGATGGGATGACCACAGCTGACCACATACTTAAATTAAGGAAAACAAAAGGAAACTCCTTGTCATTGTGACATTGTGATTCACACCACTGCCCACAACCAGATGTCACCTCTGTATTTAAACCATCACCAAAGTGAACAGTGGGCAGCTTTGAGCGCCCGGGGAGCTGGGAGTGGGGATGGTGCCATGCTCAGTGGACCTCTGTCATAACCTGGAAGTTGGTGGATTTGAGCTTGGAACCCTCCGGAACCCAGTCCGGTTCCTTAACCACTAGACCACCACTGCCCTTTAGGCACATACTCTTGCTCAGCCTAGAGCTGACCAACTGCTAACCAACCGAGCCCAGGCCACAGAACTAACCCTGAATCCAGATGGGTGTTTTTGGCCGGTCAGTTTATAGATACATCTACAAATCTTCACATGTGCCTGGGCCAATTATTCTGCTGGTCAACAGACAATGACATAGGACTCACTTCCTCCAACCGTCGCCTCTGCTCCTTCTGCTGCTCAATGCGTTTCTGCCTCTCAGCCAGCAGCTGGCGCTTGTACTCCTCCTGCTCGCGCAGCTGCTGCTCCTGGAGGAGCTGCTGCCGTCGCAGTGCCTCCGAGCGCTCTTTGTTCTCCTGCTGCAGGCGAATAAAGTCGCGCCGCAACGTGGACTCGCCAGGTACGTTGACAATGGAGCTGTGACCAAGATGAAGAGGAGTTACCCATGACGTAAGATGCTCTACAGTTCCACAAATTACAACACTTGAAGCATCTGCTTTAGTGGACATGTGCATTGCTTACCTTCAGTTTAAAATGATAGACAATGGTCAGTTTAAATAACAATGACCTCACATCAAATTTAGTTAAACAATAGGGGGGAATTGGACTTGCACATACCTTGGTTCTCCTTCTTTTTCAGACGCCTCTTCCTCCTCTTCTTCACTTCCACTGTATTCATATTCAGTCTCGTCTGCAGATTAAAAAAAAAAGCCCTATTAATGATAAAAATACTACATCTAATAATTGAGTTCCTTATTTCTTTCACAATGGGGAAACTAACAGTGCAAGTCTTTATAAACAGGCTGCTACATGACAGGGATCATTAGGGATGCTGGGTTTTTCTGGTACTCAAACCCAGGACTATCTGCTTATTCCTTGCAAGGAGGGCATGCTAACCGCTACACCATAAATACTTGAAATTCTCACCTACAGTACATAGTCAAACGTTGCGCACAGAAACTGTCATAAAACATGTTGTGTTCCGTTCCAAGAGAATAAAAGTATGTAAATCTGGCAAAGTCAAAGAGGAAGCAGAGCTCAGAACACGGTCCAACGGAGGTGGTTGCATCAGACTCACCCTTTTCGCCCCTCTTTTTCTTGGTCCGATCGATGTGGTCTTTCAGCTGAATGCGGACCTGCCTCTCATTGGGCTGGTCCCGGATGAAAGGGTGTTTGAGCAGCTGCTCAGTGGGAGGACGTTGAGTGTAGTTCTTCACCAGGCAGCCCTCGATGAAGCTGAAGAACTTCTTCGACCTGATCGGTGTCAAATGTTGCATTAGAATAAACAGTCCCAAATAAGAGGGTCTCAAATGCTTCACTCACCATTTTTTGGACTTGAGCCGAGGAGGAGGATTTCTAGGGATGAGGAAGAGGGCTCTCATTGGATGCATGTCACAAAGAGCTGAAAGCGCAAAAAAAACAGGTGGTGAGCCCAACAACGTAATGATCACAACAATGACTCACTTCCCACTAATTTGAACAGCTTTACACTGGATAATAAATCCATAAAATATTGAATTTATGATACATACGCGGAGCTCCTTCTGCCATCTCTATGGCGGTGATTCCACAGGACCACAGGTCACTCTGAAAAGCAGGAGAAGTTTGTTTTAACTAGCATACAGTACTAGGGCTAGAAGAGTAAAGGATTATGTGCAGAGGTGTCTTCTTACCCTGTAGTCATAGGTAGCATCAGGGTTTTCATCGCAAGCAATGACCTCTGGAGCCATCCAGTAAGGCGTTCCGATGAATGTGTTCCTTCGACCCACTGTCCTGTCCAGCTGGGCACTTACACCAAAATCCACTGCAAGAATAAAAAGGGGGAAAAAGATAAAGATTAAGATTAAAACTTCCTCTCATGATGGCCTAGTTTTTAGATACTTAAACAACATTCAAGACCTGAAACAGGACATATTCCTACCCAGTTTAACTTCAGCATTTTCAGTCAGTAGCACGTTTTGTCCCTTAATGTCTCGATGGATGACATGGTGAGCATGAAGGTGAGCTAATCCCTGTAGAAATACAAGAAAGGAAAGGTACATTTTAATAGGAAAGGGAAGAAAAAAAACAAATTAATCTTTTAGTACAGACCTGGGCAAAGCCTGTAGGGCTTTTTAATCCGGTCCACCAAACAATTTTTCTATAAATTTATATTATGTTTTCCTTCTGCCTTTTCCCTACAATTCCAGAATTTTCCCCAATATACTGCATGAAGCATGCTGAAAGGCTGGAAGCATTTTAGGACCAATTGTGGCCTGGGAGTCAAAATATTTGCCCACGCCTGTTAAGGAAAGGTCAATAATAGCAGTGGTTTCCCTTTAAATATTTCTTATAAATTGAAACAATTCTTTTGTGAGCTGCAACAATTCTAAGAAAGAAAAAACTAGAGATGCACCAAAATCAAATTTTGTTGAGCACAACTAAAAATGAGAAAAGATTAAATTTGGAAAAAATATTGAATTATTTGACAATTATATTTATGGCTATGACTGCAAACTCAACCTCAAAATAAACCAAAGCACTGACATTGGACAAATTAGAATAAAACAATAAAATATTTATCACATTCATCACATTCCACCAAAGCAACCAATAACACACAATATGAAATAAAGCCACTCTAGTTCTGCAGTTTATGTAAAAACATCTGCACCAGAGGAGCCGTCTCTTTTCACTTCTTCAATCTTCTCTTCACTGTTATGAAGTCAATGGTACACTTGGGATATCAATATTCAATATTGAAATTTCACTATCTAATGTTTTGCATATAGCTTTCTGGAGATATTTCTCAGATGTACACTTTCTTGCAATGTCGCTGGGTTTTGCTTGGATTAACACAACTTTCTGTTCCGGTTGTTTTTTCAGTAATTAAAGTATATCAGCCAAATACCAAACATTTACTTTTTGGCCGTTTTTGGTGGCAAAAGGTGACATGATGCATTGAAAACTACATCTACACCACATCACACTTTATATTGTCATAATACTCATACAAGAAATAAATACAAAAAAAAAAAAAAATCGTACCCTGAGGATTTCTCTGGAGATGTAGGCAATCCAGTCTTCCTTTAGTGAGTTGCCTTTGGTGTTCTTTACCAGATCCGTAATGGATCCAGCTCCACAAAACTCCATCACCAACTGCAGTAGAAAGTAAAGAGAACAGCCTTACAAAATAATGGCAGAAAGAAAGAAAATGACAGTAGCAGCAGGAGTTGGTCTCTTTTGATTTTTTTTTTTCAAACATCTCTTTTTTCTATGTTTTGAGCTACCAGATCAGATCTGACAGCAGAAGCAGTGAGAATCAGAAGCACATTCAAAGTATCTGGTGACAGAGGTGGAGGTCGTCTGAGGCCAAGGAAAAAAACATCACTACCAATGTGTTTACCCTGTACAGTCACTGGAAAAAGACAACTTAGGAACTAAAGGGAGAAATGATCCCTATGTGAAAGGCCACATTCACATACTTTTACAGTTGCAAATGCACAGAAGCTCCATGTTGACTTTTTACATGTTGTTTGTTTTATTATAATTCATAGTATTTTGGATAAATATAGTATAAAAAATACAATTACAGTTACTGTCATTGTACATAAGCACACAATGCAACTAAATTTGTCCGCACTAAACCAGCAACCTATTCCTGGTAAGCATTGATCACTTGCTGAATTGCCCGAGAAGCAGGGAGCTCTGATAATAGACCTGATCCTCTTACCAGAAGGCCATAGGAACCAGCGTTTGACTATCACCGTTTTCTCATTCAATTCGGAATCCAATACTGAAGTAGGTAATTCGGGATTTGAAACCATATTAACTAATCCGCATTCATTTCACTTTGCATTCACGTTCAGTTTAATTTGGTATTTGCTGCGCATTCGATACCCGCTTTGCATTCACACACACTAAAAGAGCAAATGCGCATTAGTCTAACCATGGTCTAGTTTCAATTTGATCACATGGTTATATAACGAGATCTCGTTAATATGCGGTTTTATTCAACGTGGATTCTGTCAACAAACCCACGTGCAATTTTGAGGAATAAATGGAGCAGGTTAAAGAAAGATCAAGGCGACGTATGATAGCGATGAGAAGGAGACACAAAGAACGAATGAAGACGATAAGGAGAGAAAATATGAGGAAGTGTTTTGTAATCCTGTTCCTAATAATGCAGCAACATCTAGCGGTTGACAAGGAAATGAGCCGCTCCCGTAACATTTTACGAGCTCGTTAAAAACTAATATGGGTGTTGTTGTGTTCACACACACGCGGGGAGCGCCAACCATTTTACTTTTTATTGCTTTACACCCGTATTTGTTAATTAGGTATCGAAACCCCCGACTAGAGATGGATAAGTTATTGTGCATTAGTTGAGGAGCAAATGCGCGTTAGTTTGTTATGTAAACGCAAGCGGGGAGCGAAACTGGTTTCGAATTAAGTGCCAGTGTGAAAACGGCATATGAATACCTGGTATAAGGTTTCTGGGATAAGAACAACTGAAACTGTAACTATTTGGTTATTTTATTACTACACAGCTGCTGATCTGTGCATTACTAATACTGATATGCCAATGAAACCAAGTGTTTGTCCTGATTCTTCACCAATACAGATTCTATACAAAGTATCGGACAAATCGATTTCGCTTGCTGCCCAAATTGGGCTGAGAGGGTCAAAGCAGTCTAAGCAGAATAGCCCAGAGTTCATGTCTCCTGATTCCTATTGCGGCCCTAGGCCAACAGAGATTCATAGCCACTCCAGCTCGTCCTGCTTTCCTAAGTCACTTCCAGGAAGACATGACAGGAGAAGTTTCCTACAGGCATCTACCCAACATACCTGAGCCATTTCATCTGGCTCTTTGGATTCAGAGGAGAAGGCTCTCTGCGCCGAGCCCTTCCCAAATTGCTGAACTTTTCACCCATCTCTCAGGGAAAGCCCAGACACCATGCAGAGAAAACGGACTTGTGCTCCTTATAAATTTTTTATGCTGACCTGCATTGATGCTGCACCAATATACCCATCTACTCAACCCCATTCTTCCTTGCTTAGCCCTGACCTTCATATTTGGTCAAACTGGGTCAAGACTGGGTGTGAAATACTTTGATCAGTGGCCAAAGCCAATCTTCTCTCCAAATATGTAAAATTAGAAATCAATTCTCACCCATAGCTGATCGTCGTGACCAGGTGGACTTTTCTTGATGAAGGCTCCATAGTAGGTGGCAATGTTTCTATGATGAGAGTATTTCTTAAGCATGTTGATTTCCAGCTTAATTTCTTCCTCTTCATCCTGTAAGAAAGAAACAGTTGGAAAACCATCAAAAGAAAGTCACTGGGCTAAACATTCGGATTTTGTCTGACATTGTATTAATATCAACATCTGGAACGCAACAGACAAAAGAAAAAAACATTTCAGGAGAGAGCTACAATTTTGGAAGAATAAAGAGATTCATTTATCACAGATATTGGTAGAGAAAGTCCAATTTTTGAAATACCTTTCAGAGGCAGAGCTCTGCAGAGCTCTGCAGGCTGCTAAAAACATGAAATGGCAAAACATATTTTTAGGTTTTCTTTTTTCATCTGATATGTGCATTGTTTTGGGGAAGCGGAGAGCCATAATAGAAAGCTAAAGTTAGTTGTTGGATCATAGACAACAGATTCATTTTTACATGAGGTTCAGAAGAGTTTAGGAATAAGAGTAACAGGGTCAGTTGGTCAGACAGCCAGTCTTTGAGTTTGCCATGAGTCCCCCACAGCCAGCAAGTCGGTTAAAGCCACAGCAAGACAACTGGTCATTTAGCCCGGCAGCGTGCCATCCAATCAGAGAACATAACAGAAAAACCAGAGAGTGAGCCTTCCAGTTCTGGTAATCTACTCAACTGAGTCAAAGAGTTCTTCAATGTTCGACAAGGAAAATGAGTCAGCTGACCTGTCAGTCAAACAGTCACACGGTCAGTCAAGACATATAAACAGTATCTGTGTGAGACATGGAGACCTTCCATGGATTTGACAGAGCAACCCATGAGCCACAAACTGCCCGTCAAGCGAACATTTTTGGAACATGTCACTGTAATTATAGATAGCGTGGTCTGACCATAGGAGGGAGTAATACAGCAGGAACATTACAACGCATTAACTATCACGAGACATGAGTTACGGTTCAAAAATAACAGTCTAAAGACGACAAGCAGAGGAGACTCCTGTGCAAATGACAGAACATAAAAATGACCACCAAGAATGACCATCAAAAGAAATGACATGTCTGCATCCTGGAACTTCTAACCACAAGTTACTGGATTCGCCAGCACGGCTGGCAATTCTGCTCTAATGTAGGAATATCTGCTTAAACACGGACAAAAAAAATTGGATTTCTCTTTTTTAACCCTCAAGATTTTACAGAAACCAGAATGAGATTTGAAGAGTTTGACAGAACCCAAAATTTTATTGGTCAAATACATCACAGATCATCTGAAAAGCAGAGATTTAACTTGACTTTGACAACTTGATGTATCCTTTTCTGAATATTTAGGCCATTTAGTCAACTTCATGATCCAAGGAAATAGACATTATTAATCACCAATATTGAACTTCAATGATGATATTTTATTGTTACGCCAGTGTTATGTGAAGGAGATTAGTAATGCAATAACTGAACCAGCAAAAAGTACAGCTAACATAATATAAGACGACCCCGTCTTTGGGAAAATATTTTCTAGATGATTTCTCCTTCTGTTGTACGGTTTAGGAAACTTAAACAGTTCAGGTCTTCACACCTCTCTTTTCTTTAAAATGACTTCACACACAGACCATTATAATGTATTCCATAATTTTTACACCTTTCTCTTTTTTTCCCCGTCCTTCAATCTTCCTGTCTGTGTCTTACTTTCCCTGGACCATAAATTCTTAGTCAGTCATTCAAATCAAGGCATCCTGCAGCTACTAATTATCATTCCTGGGCATGAAAAAGTGGGGAGACTCAGTGGCGGCCATATTGCAGCTCTACTATTGCTGTACACAATGTAAGCCGAGTGGAAGCACAACCGCAAAGAAACATAAAGGACAAAAATGAAAATAGAGTGTTGGGTGGAGAGTGCTGATGGTCAAGGGAGATTGCTGTCAATCTAACAGAGCTTTCAACAACATCCATATATTTTTGCATTAAATCATGAAAGGAGGAACTGTAACAAGGTTTGCTTATGTAAAAATGTGTGTGTATATGTTTTTATCTGTAAGTATGTACGGGAAAGCTAGGTTAGAATCACAACTGAGCATAACTGACATAATGCAGTGGTAATATTATGGGGTTGTTGAGTAATTACAATCTCAATTCATATTGTAATTAAACAACATAAATTGAGATTTTAATTACTTTTATTTAAATGTATTATTAAAA
>JAFBJS010016858.1:0-18870 GCA_016785265.1 Paraplagusia blochii | reverse complement strand
GTATTACTCACCATTTTTTACTTCAAATATTTATTTTTTGAAGAAAGAAAAAAATATATATACTTATACCTATGCTAATATATGTGCATATATCAGCATATACATTTATAAATCTATTTCTTTGATGTGCATATTGATATACATATATATATATATATTTTTTTTTTTTTTCAAATTTACATAATTTTACAAAATAAAATGATCACCATCATCAGCTTTTCCAAATCCCCTGAGCTGGAAGTCATTAAAATACTGGCTTCCCCTTGTGTTACAAATATGCACAACTACAAAACTAAAAATCTTTTTAATTTTGGTGAATTGACCTTCTTTATATACCTTTACAGTTCAGTACTCACCATTTTTTACTTCAAATATTTATATTTTGAAGAAAGGAAAAAAATGTATATACTTATACCTATGCTAATATATGTCTATATATCAGTATATACTAGGGATGTGACAATTCACTCACATAACAATACGATTTATATCTCGATTCACAAGCTATGATCTGATTCAGGAGCGATTCATAAAAAATATTCAATGATCGAACCAGTTCGATCCGATTTGGGTCAATTCGATCCAAACCGTTCCAAAACAATTAATTTGCAAACCCCTAATATGTACATATATAGTGTATATTAGGGGTGTGACGATTCACTCACATAGCGATCCGATTCATATCTCGATTCACAGGCTACGATCCGATTCAGGAACGATTCATAAAAAATATGAAACAATCGATCCAGTTTGATCCGATTTGGTTCAATTTGAACAAAACCGAGCCAAGACAATTAATTTGCACACCCCAGTATATACATATATAGATATATTTGTTTGACGTGCATATTAAGATATATATATTTATATATAAAGGAAATATATATAATTTTTTTTATTTATATATTTTTACAAAATAATATGATCATCAACTTTTCCAAATCCCTGACCTGGAAGTCATTAAATAAAATGCTGGCTCCCCCTGGTGTTACAAATATGCACAACTACAGAACTAAAATCTTTTTAATGTCGGTGAATTTATGTTTTCTTTTTGTTTTGACTTAGACAGTTGTGGCCTAGTGGTTAAAGAACCGGACAGGTTCGAGTTCAACAGCTGCTAAGTTACCACTGAGGTCCACTGAGCATGTCCTCGTCCCCACACACTGCTCAAACTTTAATTGTGATGTAGTTGATGCTGAGTCTCCCAGTCCTCCGTCTCAGTAGGATCTGATAGTCTGGAGTAGAGAATACTGTGTGTAATGTACTGGTTTCTTCTATCAGTGACATCATCTGTGTCTTTGTCTCCATGAGCAGCAGTACAACACTCAGGCCGGGGACAAGGGGACACAGCTCTCTGGGGGTCAGAAGCAGCGAGTGGCCATAGCACGAGCCATTTTACGAAACCCTAAACTGCTGCTGCTGGACGAGGCCACCTCGGCCCTGGACACTGAGAGCGAGAAGGTGAGACCCTGTCCCTCATGTGTCTGTATAATAAAACAGAATCCAGAAATGTAGTTTTTCAAAGTCCTCACGTCGTCGTTGCTGCCACCTAGTGCTTTCATTTTTAAAATTTGACATTTGCTGCCGTCTGTTCAGGTGGTGCAGGAGGCACTGGACCAGGCCAGCAAAGGCAGAACGTCCATCATCGTGGCCCACCGTCTGTCCACCATCCAGAACGCCGACAGCATCGCCGTCCTGCGAGGAGGAGTGTTGGTGGAACAGGGGACACATGAAGAACTTCTGTCCAAAAAGGGCGTCTATCACACGTTAGTGACAAAGCAATTGGGCCGCAGTAAAGCTGCCAAACACTGACCAAAGCAGGGACTTAGACTTCATTAAAACCTACAGTACTGTGCTAAGGTTACACACAGGACGTGTGTTTTCACTGTATTACCTTCTCCTCATTCCACATTTTTAAAAAACAAATGTTAAGATCACATTTATTTAAGTTCTTGACATTAAATAAGGCAGCAAAAAAACAGGACTGAGGTCCGGAAAGAAAACACGCACTCACACCTTTAGCACAGTCCTGTGTGTATCGGCTGGATCCAACACCCGTTCCTTCGTCACATTCGTGCCTCACTTTTTAATGTTTTTTTTCACAGATAAATTCAAAGATTTATTATGCCTGTTTGTCACAGTCCAACTGATGAATCTAATTCTCATTCTGGTTTGATTCCCTTAAGACTAATCCAGTTTTTGGTCCAAATCCTACTACAATAAATCACTGCTATTGAGACAATGACTTGATGGAAATCAACTTAAGAGGAAAAACAATCTCATGGATGGAAGAAGATTAGAAATGTACTGTAGTCTAACTTTATAAGTTGAACTGACCTTCGCTTTGAGATTTGGCGCCACCTACTGTGAAAAAACCCACCTCAGGGCAGTATTGTGTGTATTTCTTGATAAAATATGTGGGGAAAAAAAAATCATTTACCTGAGAGGAGAGAGCCACAGTAGAGAATAACTGAACAGAGCTGCTTGTAAAACACTGTATGTGTAAAATTGCTGCATTTAATACTGAAGAGAGTTTTTACAAATGCAAATCATTGGCGTGGGTGCATGCACTTATATAAAAATGTTTGTGTATTTAATAAATGAAGTTATTATTACACTTCTGTACTTCATTTTCTAATGCAAAATATGCAAAGCTGCTCGAAAAAAAAAGGTGGGAAACACTGCCCCTAGAGGTGGTACTCTGTAGTGTTTGTTTCTTCTACTACAATGTAAACAAAACAAACTTTTTAGGTTTTATTTTTTTTTTTTAGAGACAAAGCTTATGAAAAAACATTTCTGGCACATTTCTATAATTCCAATGTGTAAATCAAAAGGCTCCTTGGAATATGTTCACAGTGAGAACTTTCAGCTTCATCATAATGAAGTGACAACAACATGCAGGTCATCGGCGCATGATGCAAAAGGCAACACAATACATCAAAGAATTATTACAAAAGGTACGACAGATTTAATGATCAAAACAAAGCATCTGCTGTTCTTTCTGGTTCTCGTAGAACCTTTTTTTTCAACTAAAAGAACAGACATCATTTTCAGGTCATGGCGTCGCTGTTTGTCACGTTTTAACTTTTAAGTGCTGCAGACATTGACATGTTGACATGATTACATAGGAAAGGAAAAGAGGAAAGAAACCCGTCTCTGGGATTTAAACGAAATGATAAATTCCCAAATTAAAGAAAGCAGGGACTCAGTGCACGTGACCTCTGTTGGAATATAAAAACAGGAAGTTGGTTTTATCCCTGTTTCAGCAAAAGAATGATTAAAACAATCACATACTCAGCGTGTCAAGCAGCGAGCATTAAACCTTGTCTTATATAAGGTATCATTCCGAACACCTTAAAAAGGAGGATTTTTTCCAAAGCTCAAGAGTTTGTTGATTTTTCTTTTTTTTTAAGCTTCATTTTCTTCAGTTTGGTTTTTTTTTTTGTTCTATCTGAAAGTATGAGCTCGTAAAAGTGGCCGTTTGATTTGTAGTGAGTGAATTGGAAATCTCTCAGGTGTTGTTGGTCTGTAAGAGACTGAGAACCTGCTCCTGGTTGTGTTTGCGGAAGAATGTTTTTCCGAACTCATAACAGCTGATCATGATCGCACAAGCGGGGGCCACTTTGATGAGTCTGGGCATGAAACCTGTCGGAGACAATGATACAAAGTTATATCAGTACATTACAAAACTGTCAGAGTAAAATTTTCTGCTTTTTGCCACAGCAAATCATCCTCCTCCATCTCGTTGTGTCCTCTGTGTCCTCAACTCTAACCATGTCCTCCCTCACTGCATCCATCAATCTCCTCTTTGTCTCCTACCTGATAGCTCCATCTGTAGGATCATTCTTCTATCCATGTCTTCTATCCACTGTCCCTCCTCTGAACATGTCCAAACCATCTCAATCTGTCTTCTCCAGCGTTTTCTTCAAACTTTCCTGTCTGTGTTGTCCCTCTAATCACCTCATTTCCTAATCCTGTCCATCCCTGTCTCTCCTAAAGAGAACCTCAGCATCTTTAACTCCTCCACCTCCAGCTCTGTCTCCTGTCTTCTGTCTCTTCCTCATGTCTCTAATCCATCCATCATGGCTGGTCTCACAACTGTCCTGTAAACCTTTCCCTTCACCTTATCTGACTCTCTTCTATCACAGATCAAACTTTCAAAGTTATCTTCAAAATAAATGTTCTGGTGAAATGTCTTTACCCACGAACAGTCCACCGAAGCCGTCCTGGGCCACGATCCTGCTCATCACACTGTAGGTGCTGGTGGAGACCTTGGACGACACTGACATGAAACAAAAAAGAATCAAAGACGGATAAATTATATTTTTAAATAGTAAAGACAGACTGTAATTACAACCTTTTCTTTTTGTTGTTTCTACATATTTATATAACATTTTAGTTTCACTTGTGGAGGACTTATATATATAAGGTATTACTGAAATACAAAACAACTGCAGAAGAGTCTATTATACATATTTTTTGTTGAATATTTGGGAAAATATTTTATTACAGGGTCATGTTTTACTATAGTAGAGGAACATGTAAGTTCATTTTGATTTCTAATATAAACAGTAGAAAGTAGAAAAAAGTTTTTATAGCAGTAACAGGACTTCAACGGCTGTCTCGTCTATAATAAGGGCCGCTGCATGTCCTCAGCTGTGGTATTTAGTTAAAGGACAAGGATTTGATGTCATATCTCACAGTTCTTGGCCTGTAACTCTCCCAGCTCCACCTGTCTCCTCGTCTTCACCACATCGAAGGGCAACGTGACGACGGCAGCGATCTGAGGAAGACCAACCAGGTTTAACGACACGATTCTTTCTGGGTCAAATGTAAAAACGATCAGTTGGGTTTGTTGGACTCACAGAACCAGACACTGCTCCGGCCGTGAAGGCGATGCTGAATGTTGTCTCTCTGGTGTTGTATCGTTCACACAACCACCTCTTCCCTTTGTCGTAGTTGTACCAGTACATGGCAGAGAAGGGGACGTCTCGGAGCAGCGTGGGTCCCAGGCCTCTCCACAGGGACAGCCAGCCCTCGGCCTCCACCGCTGAGCGGATGCAGGCGGTCAGTTCTCTGTACGACTGTTTCTCAGACTGTAACTTTGTGCGCATCAACTCCAGCGGGCTGATGACGGTGGCTGCTCCCACTGACATGGACAAAGAACCAAACAGTTTTTTTTTTTCCCTGCAGAGAACAGTGACTGGACCCGTGTCAGCAGCATTACTCACATCTCGCTATTGGTCCTGCCAGAAGAGGAGCCTCGTCAGCGTAGCTCCCCATGCGGCGCTTGAGTGCAGCGCAGAGCTGGTCGTAGCAGGTGAAGTAAATGACTGTGGCTGGGACCGCCATCACACTGGAGACACAGACGGAGACAAAACACACACCTTTTTGAGATTGGAAGCCTGAAAAAAATCTCTAAAAAGTACACAAATACACTCACTAATATATAACATGAAATAACTTTCAAAATAAAATGTTAAAATTTTATGAACTTTAACATTAAATTAACTTTCCCCGATATTGTCCAAATAATTAATTTCTCTTTAATATCAACCTATAAAAAATTATTAATACTCATTTCTTAATCTATACATACCACTATGTAAGTATGAGATTCATCAACTGAGGTGCATCGCTGCCATCTAGTGACTTTTAACATTATTGCACTCGTTTTTCTCCTATGACCCATTTAGTGGGAGAAACCCAGATATTGCATTATAGGGTTTTTATCGTTGATCAATGCTATCTGACATCCCTAATATCGAATAAATATAAAATAATAAAAATTATCTATAACTACAACATACGTCATTGAAAAGTTACAATAATATGTTTTTGGTTTTAACTTTTCTTTTCTCAAAATGATTAATAAAAACAGTAGTATTGTGTACTTACAGAGTTGGAGGTAATCCGCTCCATAATGACTTTATACCTTCATGGCGTAAAATCTTCACAAAAGCATCCTGGAGATACAGGTGAGAGAGAAGACAGTTCCATCAACCAAAGAAGTCCATAAGAAATGCACGTTTTTGTACCAGATGTTTGTTGTTTCGTTTTTTTCTTACCAGGGTGCCATTGAAGTGACCAGGTGCTTTGTACCAGGCCTTTGAGTTCCCATTTTCACACACACATATGTGGTCCATCAGCCCGTTGCAGTAGACAAAACATTTGCCTATATATTGTAAATATGTTTGGTGAGAAGACATTTATTACCATCATGCCGGATCTAATTAGATTGTAAAAATTAGGGATGTCCGAAAGTATGGTTGTGCCGATTTTAGATCATGAAAATTTGATAAAACAATGACTGAATGAATGATTTATTGGAATTACACATAGAATTTTGAGACGATAACGTTATCGGAACAATTAGGTGTTTGGACAACGTTGGCAAAAAAACCCCAGATAACAGCAGTAGTTATTATCGGACATCCCTAGGGAAAAAAATATAGTTATGTACCTTTGGGGAAGGGGTTTTTCTGCGCTTGCAGTCGAATCTTCACAACATCCAGAGGTGTAACTACAACATAAAGTTATTATGATGTTGATTCATGATCTAAAATAGAATCAATTCAATATATTGCAGCATAAATGCTGAAAAAAATGCTGAATAATAGAAAAACAGTGCACAGGCAACTCCAGTGAGTGTTGGCAGGAAATTAGCAAAGAGTGACATTATTGTGAAATTCTAAGACCCGACCCACAGTGTTGGTATAATGGATCAGAGTTCGAAAAGTGTAGCTGTCAGGTATATCTGTAGTAAAGATGGATGAGTTGAGAAGCCGGGGTGGAAACAGGGTGGAGAGGGTGGGAACAAGTGTAGTGTTGGTGTATGTGACATGTAGATAACAGCAAGAGTAAATGGCAACTTGGTCAAGTATATCACCCAGAATGGAAAGCTGTAATAAAATATACTTAGGTGAAACCTGGGGAAATGTTATTTATATTATAGTTATGATGTCAAACTGACTCTGGTCGTAAGAGGAAGTCACTAAGACTTAACTAACACTAACTAACTGGGATTAACTGATATACTAGGGTTATTATACATATAACTAGTAGTCAGATTAAACAGTAACAGTTTAGACAAATGCTTATTATAATCTGTCTGATGGGGAAAACCATACTTTTACCCAGTTATTTTAATATTATCATGGACTCACCGAAGAGTGACGTGAGGATGGCTCCAGAGCAGGACGCCACCATCTGCTGGAGTGGTGTAATTCCATTGGTAAATCCATTCCCACTCATTGTGCCTTTACAAAACACAAACACGTCTCAACGTGAGATTATTTTATTAGATCAACACTCTGGTTATTAGTATTTGAACAAAACTGACCTTGGCAACAGCTGCGTGAGTCAGATGACATATGGATGTAGCTCATTAGCTTGGCCAACTTCTTACCTGAGAAAGCGTTAAAGCTTCTAGAAAGAGCTCCGTGAACATACGCATTCCTCTCGATCGTATATTCTCTCTTCAGTTCATTAGTTGCCGTTTGTGTAACAAGTCAAGCCATCAAATATGTATATAAACACGTGCGTGCACGCGCTTCTGCGGTCCTTAACCCGCAGTTTGCTAGGGTTACAAAAACAGACGATGTTGACGTTAGTTGCGTAAAGCTGTTTCAAGGAAGCACTTTCGTCATGTTTTTTTACAGTAATATATTTAAAATCAGGAAACTACTAGATACAGACATAAATAATAACTTCTTTAGAGTAGAGATCGCATCGTGTAATTATATATTTAAACTAAACACGTTATATTAGTATCGAAAATATAAACAAGAATAAAAGCACTACTTACGTCGATTTTGCGTTGCCAGATGTGTTGTTTTTCCGTATTGTAAAAGAGATTATTCGTTGAGACAGCAGCCGTTGGAAAAGCTTTATTCACAGCAGAATGATGTTTTAAGAAAGAATAATAACAGAGTTGAACTATTGAAACGTATTTTAGCTCAGTTGTGGCCTTGTAATTAAAGTTTTATGGTGTGTGAGAAAGTAGGAGATTCTCTGACGTGGCAACTTACACTTCCGTCACTATTGGATTTAAAGCGGGAAGAAGCGTTTTGACTGAAAGAAAAAGTTGACGTGACTTAGTCGAAAATTAAATATAAAACGTCGGACAATGGATATAATGTGGTTTAAAAAATGTCAACTCTATATATTATACTGTTAATTAGTTAATTTGTCAAACAGTGGGACACACGCTGGGCCATTATTCGACGATGTTGAGATTCGGTAGGACTTCGCCTGAGTTTTTGTTGTTATGTTTGTTTATCAATCAGCAGGACAGTTCGGTGTTTTTGTTTCTCTTGCTTTTGTAAATATGTAATGTCCTCTGTTTACAAAGCGGGGAGAACTCCAAAGACTTCAACCGGCATGTTGACGCCAGACCAGAAGGCAGAGGAGGAATAAAAGAAAGTGAAATGAAGTCAAAACGCACAAAGAAACCCCAAGAGTCGAGCTGGCGAGGTAACGGTGTATACAAGCAGCTTGTTTCTTATTTTATTGACACACAAACAAACATGAAATGTTAAATCAGTCATGGATAAAGTTTTTGACCCGCAACAAACCACAAAAATATCACTGAAATATATACAGGCATTAAATCACGATTGTGAAACGGAAATAGAATAAAAATGTCAAATATAAACAGTTTACAAGATGGTGACATATTTATATTACGTTTTGATGCTGAAAATGTTATAAATACAGCATAAACAATGTCCAAAATCGTTGTAGGAATACATGTATTTGTATAAATAAACATTTAAGCTCCTTAAGGAAGTAAATGTGTCACAAGATGGACATTTAAATACAGGTGAAAGCTGACAGACCAAACAGGTTACTCTCATTTTTTTTGTCTATTTGTTCCACAATTACTGTTTTTTTAGGAACGTCCGGAGACCCAAAAATGACCCAAGTCAATCGAACATCATATGCATCATGTCCTGCTTCGTGTAAACCATTTGCTGGGAAAGTGTTTTATCTGGACCTGGCTTCGAACAGAACAGCAGAAACTCTGGAGAGTGACATCCAACAGCTGGGTGGGGTAAGACACCGTCACAATCATCTGTTTGTTTGTTTGTTTGTTATTATACCTTATGTTGACGTACATTATGCACTGTAAGTGTGGTAGGACTAGATTTCCCTGATTATTGTTACCTAGTTTTTACCTCAGTTCACCAATGGATCTTTTTCCTTAGAAAGTTAGAAGAAAGTTTGGAGGTGTTGTCCTCTTGGGGTGGTAGTCCAGTGGTTTTATGCACATTATTCTGCTTGTTTTTTTTTTTTTGTTTTTAGCAAAACCAACAGCATAGACAACTATAAGACCAGGGTTGTCATTTGTGATTGACGGTCACCTGCTGTCAGCTCATTCTTGGACCATTTCTTTTTTGTTTTTGTCAGTATTGCATTATCTTCTAGTTTGACTGTGAACATTTTCCTGTAGGAAATTCTGCTTTTCAACATTATTAAATAAACGAATGTCTGTCGTTAAATTTTACCCCAAGTGGAGATGTCCAATAATGTCAGTCAGCCAATGTTATCGGCCCAATATAAGCATTATTTTGTATCAGGAACATAGTTTTTTTCTCTAATAATGAAAGTCAGATAACAAAATTTGCTGGAATCACACGTAGGGTCCTGAGACGTTTACCTCAGTTTGGGGATAAACGGCTGCAGATATTGGTCGATATCAGGACAACAAAGGTTTACATCAGGAATCCATGATCATAATTTAAATGACAAATTATATTAAATATATCAAATGTTACATTAATATTTATTAATATTTATAATTTAAGAATTTTGATGATAATGAATTAAATCATGTTTTTTTTTGTCGTGTGTTTCTGTCCGTCTCTTAGACTGTTGAGAAGTTTTTTAGTAAAGAAATAAGGTACCTGGTCTCCAACAAGAGGCAGACTCCGTATGGGCAGGACCTCAGACAGGACTCCCCGGTCCCCAGTCCAGAATCTGGACCGAGCTCCCCCTACCCTAATCCTAACCTGCACCGACCGGGCGCCCACAGCAGACCTCAGGGTCAGACACAGATGGTGGGTTTACTTTCACTCCTGCAACATCCTGATGAATTCTAAGCCAATTTATTTTTATATTAATTTGTTTTACAGGTTGTGGCCAGTAGAGGGAAGTCTCTGGTGGAGAGAGTGGTGAAAGACCAAGTGGGTGAAGTCAAATCTCAGCAGATTGCAAAGAAACAACTTCCTTCTCTCTGCTAACAAAGTCTGTGTGTGTTTTAAGGAGAGTCTTCGAATGAACAACAGGATTCTGTCAAATGCTCTGGAGTGGGGCGTGAAAATCCTCTACGTAAACGGTGCCCTCTCCCGGCTTTCTTTTTTTAATCATTATTTCTGCTCTTTAAATGTGTGTGTTCTGTGTTTCTGATATTTCGTGTCACTGCAGATGTGATTGCCTACGTGCAGAGGAAGAAACAGACCATTCACTGTCAGTGTCAGGAAACTACGGTTAAAACAAAGGTGATTCATGGTTTAAATATCGTATTTTCACGACCATAAGGCGAAGCGTACTAAAAGGTGCAGTCTCAGTTATGTGTCATTACTATATTTAACACACACATAAGGCGCACCTGATCATAGGACACCGGTTTTATATACAATCCATGCCCACAGTTTCCCCCCTTAAAGTTCTCATGGTGTCCTCTACTACCGCCGCCTTACAACAACAACAACAACAACAACACACAGGGCGCACTGCACTATAGGGCGCGCCACACATTTTGTAGAAAATCGAAGACTTTCACGTGCACCTTAAAGCCGTGAAAATACAGTGTATACGGCAATTTTTGTGGAAAACTGAATTTTCTGGTTTGGCTACAACCTGCCTGTAATTTTATTTATTTTTTTTTACAATTGAAGGTCAAATCTGGGTCTACAACGAAGAAAAGTCAGATGTCCAGTGGTAATAATCTCATTAATCTGTTAAACTTGTTTTAACTTTTTATTCTCTGTAGGTTAATATTCACTCACACCATTAAATGTCACTAATATGTTTCTCAGGCGGACGAATCCGAAAACCCTTCGTCAAAGTTGAAGATTCCAGCAGGTTTTTATCCACAATCATCACTGTGTGATGTGTCAAAGGAAAAACCCCAAAACAAAACACTCAATGTCACATGTCCTTTCCTCAGACACTATCGTCCAATCTACCTCTCAGTGCCGACCAGACCGGATCTCAACCTTCACACTCTGCCTCCTTGTAGTCCTTTCTACGTCGAGGACAAGTTTTCACCCTGGAAGAAAACGGCAGGAAAAAGGTCTGATGTTTCTCTTCTTTCTCTTCTCCATCAGACGCAGTTCTTTATCATAGGGTTAAACATTGATAAAGGAATATTTTACATCAGCACATTTTCACAGTTTATTTACTGCTTCCTTAAACACAGACTTCCAGGAATTAAATATTTGTATTTTCTGCATTATTAATAGACTTGAGAAATTTATATTTTACTTTCCTTTTTTCTTTTTTATTAAGTGCATCTTCGGTAAAAAACTAAAAGGGAAAAACAATTTGATTTACTACTAAAGAAAATAACACTGATAAATATAAAAAGTGCATTTGTTGAGCTCTTTGTCCTCCCAGTCACAAATTTTACTTACAGTTAGAGATGACTGGATCACTGCTGCAATAGAACTAATGTGTCTTAAACCATGTGTCAAACACAAAGCTCGCGGGACAAAATGTGGTCGGTGAAGACATTTTTTGTTGTCCAAAAAAGCGTTTGCCTAATGATAAAGTCATGAAGTGCTGCTGAATTTTTTGTATTTTTCTTTCAAGCAATAGAACATGAATACACAACTTAAGTAATAATCGGTTGCAAAAACATGTATTCATCAGTAGTTACATTAGAAAAATATTCTGAGCGCTTCAAGATGAACTGACTGTGAAAAGCTAGACGACAAATCAGTGAGTGACAAGCACAAACAAAGAAAAAAAAACAGAATTTTCATTTATTTATTTCTTTATTTCCAGAGATGTGAAAGCCTCAGCCAGCGAGGACAGAGCTCACGGACAGAAGAAAAAGAATAAGAAACGAGGAAGCTACTGCGAGTGCTGTAAGGTGAAATATGAAAACCTCAAAAGTGTAAGTTCTGACATTTTTAAGTTATTGAAATCACAAGTCGAATGAAAACTGTCATTAAAATAAACCCAATAAATCACTGAAGAAAGAATCAGGTTTGTCCTGTAGGGTGTACCAGTGAGCAGTGATCTAATTTACACACCAGTGTCTCAGCAGAGTTTGACTCTTGTGAATGTTTTATTAGATCTTTGATGCTCGCACCAGATTTTTGTTTTTTCTTATTTTATATATAAACTTTTCAATGTAGGCTATTGCTGCTACAGAGAGACGTGGTGATCATAACTTTAAAAAACGTTTTTTGTCTTTTTTTTTTTGTCCAGCATCTACAGAGTCAGCGTCACAAAGCTTTTTCTAAGAGTGATGAATATTCAGTGGTGGACGGACAGATTTCCACATTGCGCTTTGACTTTGTCCCCATCAGAGAACAGACTAAAAGGTACTCTTGATTTTAAAAAATGTCATTTGTTTTCTTCCAGGGATGTCCGGTAATACCTACCGACTGATATTGTTGGCACCATGCTAGCATATTACGTAATATCTCTAAGAAACATTGTTGTTTTTTCCTCTAATAATGAAAGACATTGCCTGGGATTTGCGGAATGATGTGACGCAAAAACAGTTCGGGGATAAACGCCTGTATATACAGGTGAACGTCACTAGATGGCAGTATTGCAGCTTATTTAATGAACGATATGAATACAGTGGTTTGCATGGGTGAATCAAACATCCCTAGGTTTGTCCACATGTTTTTTGTCCAAACTCTTTTACTTCTTTTGCCCCAGTGTTTTACTTTTTCTCTCCATTTCCAGACCATGTGGGAAAAGTGAAGTGAGACACAGAGGAGGAGACTCTGGGACCCAGGAGACTCTGAAAGAGGAGCAGCAACAGACTGTCGATAGAGAATCTAATTCAGGACATGCTGTGAAAACCAGATCAGCTCCTGTGTCCACATCTCTGACTCGCAAGGACAGGAGAAACCATTGCACCTACTCACACAAATCCAGGCTCAGGTCTCAGGCAGCTAAACAGCTGTGCGAACAGGATTCCTTGGCCTGTCGCCCTGGGACGAGCGACGATGGACAAATGTCTCTGGACAGGAGAGAAACTGTTTCCCCCCAGGGTGAAGGTCATGTGACTGCCTCCTGTGCTGCTGCTCAGGTCGACACAGTGGACCAAATATCTCAGAACACTCTGTCCCCGCTCCCTCAGGAGGAGGACACATGCAGTGACTCCCTGAGGAAGCTTAATGTGACAGAACCTCCAGAGGAAACGGAGACACACCAGGATCTGTCACAGAGTGGAAGCGCAGGTGACCAAACAGAGACCACACTCGCACCAGCAGGTGGCGCCTCCGCTGTTCGGAAAATACGGAGAAGAGTCCGAATTTATAAACGCAAAAGACGGAAAATGGAGACGCGTGTTGTAAATGACGATTCTTACAACTCTCTGCTGAGACTCTGGGAAGTTTTCCAGTCGAGTGATGACATGGATGTAGAGTTTCATGGATTTGAGGATTAATAAAAAATTAACAAATTAAAATATATATAAAAAAAAGAAACATGTGTCTGTTTTTTTATTCTTATCATCTTAAAAATGGTGTCACTTGTAGGGTTTATGGTCCAGATCAGGCCAAATGTGGCAAATATGGCCAGTTCATGTTTCCTAACAAAAGATTTTGGGTGAACTGCTCAGTACTGCCCTCACCTGTTGGCTGATAGAATTGACATAGACGGCTGTTATCATCAACATATGGCCTGCAGGGCCGTTCTGCGACTGGGTTCCAAAATAAATGTCAAATAATAATTTTTTGTTTTATTTATCTCTGGTCTCACAGATGTTGAAACAAATCATTTATTTTCTGTAGATGTTACATGAGGATGAAGCTGATTGGACGTGGCCAAATAATGTCTGGGCCATAAGTGGACCTCACACCACCATTTGATCATCCCAATATATAATCAGTTCTTAAGAAAAGTTTCAAAAATGAGTTGATAATATAATGAACATAATTGAACGTAAAAAATGTGATTGATAATATCATAAAATCCAGTATTTGGGTTTTAATTGACTTCCTTATTGCAAAAGTGGTCGGATTTTATCGGCCCAATATTTGCATTATTGGATTTTCCTTCGCATTTTAGCAGGGACATCCAATCATATCGTCCGATCGATATTAGTGAACCAATATTATCATAATAGCGTAAGATTTTTTTCTGATTATGAAAAACTGATAACACAATGTCTGGGTTTTGCGAAAATTTACTAGGATCTTCCGTAGGGGGCGGTTTAGGGGGACAACAGTGGCATGTATCGGTCGATATCGGAAAAATCGTTTGTACAATATCGGCAAAATCCCTAGTTAGAACCAAATTTCTCTGATTCCCTGAATTATTTCAGGCAAGAGAACAAGCATCAGTCCAACAGTGAGTCTCAGGTCGGTGATGGAGTTGCTGATGGTGCTGCTGGTCTTCCTAACACCATCAGTTGTGGAGAGGTTTTTAGTTTCACCCCCACAGCGGGTGAGGGTCGGCCCTTCCTCTCTCCTCCGTCCTGTCTCCCCTCATATTTATGCATCAGCTGGTTCTGCAGTGATCCATTGGATGTTGCTGTGTTGTAAGGAGGTGTTCCCAGTCCTCTCTCTCCCTCCCACCGTCCTCCCTGCCTCCTTCCTCCCCCTCCTCCTCCTCCTCACCCTCACTCTCCTCCCTACCTCCGCTCATCTACCGAGTGTCTCTACGCTCAGACGCCTTTGGCGTTCAGTCCTTGAAGAACCCCGATGGCCCCGCATCACCGACGGGTCTGCGTTAACCAGAGCACCAGCCCCGGCTCCCAGCTCCCCTAGCAGAGGCAGGACCCCGACAGCCTGCTCCCGGAATACCGCATTGTTTTGTCATTCCCGGCCCGAGACAGGAGGAGGGAGAGGGAGAGAAGATGAGGGTGATGATGCTGATGAAGAGCCCACGATGGTGGATTTCCCTTTTGTGCGTCTGTGGACTGATGCGCGTCGGTCAACAGAGCGGCACCAACGAGCGCGATGGTAAATAACGAGTAGGACACAGAGTCAACACTTATTGGTCATTGTCTGCGCCGCTGCTGTCGGTGTCCACCGGACCACCGACTGTGGGGCGGCCGTGTTTGTGACGATCATGTTTGCATTTTGGTCTGTGCAGGAGACGCCTTCACGAGCATGAAGGCTCTGCGTGATGCGGGCAGGTTCGCGGGGAAGGAGGACACGGTTCCGCTCCGTCTGCTCTTCAGCAGACTCAACCACAGCCAGGTCCTGCACGATGAGCTCAGCACCAGGGTGAAAGCCAGACCCGGATCCTCGCAGGTACACGCAGGTGTTTTCGTTTTACTGTCACGTAGAGGAGGAGGAGGAGGAGGAGGCAGAAGGAGGAGGCAGGAGGGGAGGCGATGATGCCTTCAGGACTCTGTTCCCAGTCTGCTCCCTGTCTGCCCGGGAGGAGTCAGGAATAATGAGTTAAATACAAACAAAACCAGAAAGGGAAAGATGAAGAATTCCAGGCTGAGGTGATAATGAGGAGGAAGAGGATGAGGAGGAGCAGAAGGTCGACTGAGGTTTTCACTGTGGACTGAGGAGAAGCATCAGGATTTATAGGATTTCTGTGTGTGAGAGTCACACACCTGCAATAATGAACTGAGTAATTGGAAACAACTGGAGGTGTTTTGGAGTCCAGTCATGTTAATGCATTGAAATGGGCTAAAAATATAAGATTATTATCATAAATCATTGACTAAACCAAAGATGTCAAGACACTTTGGACTATAAATATATCAGACAAATATTTTGACTCCCGGGCCAGAGTGGGTCCCAATATTTGACCGAAGGATCCGGGTCAGGAGCAGAAAAATTGAGCGTTTGTGTAAACCAAGATAAATGACATGAATAATAAGTGTTGAAATGCTTCAAGATTTTTTTTTTAACGCAGTCCTCTGGATAATTGCTGGCTGTCGGGAAAAGGTAGAACGCTAGTAATACGTTTTACGGGCCATATTGAAATACCAAATGGGCCACTCCTGGTCCCCGGGCCTTAGTTTGTCCAAGTCTGCTGTATATGGTAGTTATTCACGATCAGAATTATATATAATTAATTAATATTCTGCACTCGGACTCATGGAATTTTCTTTTGAGATTTTTCTACGACTTGTACTGTATATGCAAGGGATGATTTTTTCAAAATAAAATACCACACATTTTACAATCCACAGCCAGGCTCTGGTCCCTGACCCGGGGGTTGGCAACGGCTAATTTTGACATTGTGAAAATAAATAATGCAATTATTCAATGCAGAAAATGTAGAATAAAGAAAGTGGAGATAAGTGAGTGAGGAGTCTGATTCATCCAGGTCTTGGTTGAAGTCAGTAGAGACTGGACCTGAGAGGAGAATAGATGCAGAGGAGGAGGAAGAGGAGGAAGAGGAAGAGGCAGTGGCATCTTTGATTTGTGTTTGTGTGTTTTTTTTTTTTTTATTCTCTGCAGAGACAACATTTCCAAAGTCCCTGGTACAGAGTTAGATCAGTTATTGGCTGATTTTAGATCAATGGCCTAAAAACAACTGTCAGTTCTCCCGGCATCTATTCTTAGACTTCTGTTTCCTGGTTCACTCTCTGTGTCGGCCAATAGTGAGTAGCCAGAGGTGGAGCTTAGGGCTGGGGTTGTTTTGGTGCAGAATGACTTTTTCACTTTGATTTAGTTTCAGCTTTTTTGGCATTTTGTGCCTCTCCCTGTGCCTGGGAGTGTGTGCACACACTCTGCTCTGACAGCACTTACGCTCACACTTCGGCAGCGTGAGAGGAGAGTCAGCATCACAGTAACAAAGGCCTCGGCGTAGGAAAGCTGGAAGCTGGAGTTCAGAACTCTGGCCCCGGTTCAATCGGGTCGGGATGTGATTTCACTTAACGCGATTACAGGAAACTCCTCCCACCACGGGGACGGTGAATGAGATTATATTTCATCACGAGAGTCGAATTGAAAGGAATTACCTTATGTATGCACACACACACACACACACACACACTTTAACTCATTTAACGGCATTTGTTTCAAACTATGGCCCGTGGTCTGGATGCAGCCCATTTATTTTATCTCACCAAATCTGTTCATATGCATTACACTTTTGCTTTTTTTCCTGCAATGTCTGCATTTCCCCAATAGGTGGTGTAGGAATGGCTTAAAGCCTTCTATCCAATATCCAATGATATCAACCAGACAATATTATTGGCCCATTATTATGTAATATTGGTAAGATTACTAATTGGTTTTTCCTATGTTAATGAAAATTTACCAAATTACTAATCTACAATCTACCAAATTTGCAGGCATCACACAGTCCAGTCCTGAGTCCTGAGTCCTGATGCCTCAATTTTGGGGGTAAACAACTGCACAAATATTGGTATCAGTTTATTTCAGAATCGGAAATTGTTTGGACAATATCGACAAAATTGGATAGTATCGCTGTTATTGGATATCTCTACATTTTAGCTTTTGTGACTCAAATTTCAGTGCTTTTCCTCACCTCATATCCAAATGTAAAAATGTAATCCTAATCTGGATTATTTATAAACCTTGCTCCAAAAATAAATATTGTAACCTTAAATTATGTTCTCAGGTTGTGGGGACTTACAAAATGCCCTCAGAAATGCAATGTGTCCCTGCAATTACAGTACTACTTCAAAGGTAAAGATAAATTTAAAAAATGTCCCTACTAGTATAGCAATACCGGTATTGTTTGCACACACACACACACTCATGCTCGTATATATGCATGGTCCACCCAGAGACCTTATGAGGAACAATAGTCTGTCCCACAGGGGACCGTGTGCACTAAGTTCAGCCTTGGGTGAATACGAGGACACCCCCTTCACACACACACACACCTCCTCCTTCTCCTCTTCCTCCTCCCCCTACTGCCTCCTCACAGGCAGAGGTCGGTCCACAAAGGTCGTCTCCAGGATGGTGGGGTGGTGGGTGGTGCAGGGCTCGGGGACTCCCCTGGACCTACACAGGAATGACTTCTCATTGACCAGGAGGTCTGTAATAAAACTGCACCATATGGGCCCACCTCTGACAATGAGTGGGACCACGCCACCCTCAGGCCAAATCAATCGCACGCAGTAAAAAAAGGGTGCATTTGTTTCTGAATATAAACTATATATTCATGGGTCGTTCATTCTAATCATAGTAACAAGACAACAATTCCATACTAAAGATAGCTTTTTCTCAGGAGTAGAAACATAGTCTGTTACCAGGTCTCCATGACTGCCACCCAAATCACACACCACACTACGGGCCTTCCTGTGAGTGCAGAAACCACCGGATGCTACAGTATGTAGCAGAGGTGGGCAAACTTTTTGACTCTAGGGCCACGATTGGTCCCAGAATTGGACTTGGGGGCCGAGTCAAGACCAGAAAAAAGGAGAAAAATGGTTTGTTGAACTAAGGTAAATGGCGTGAAAACCTACGATGCTAAAACTCCTAATAGCTTTTATGATGTATTTCTTCGGGAAATGTGTTAATTGCAGGGAAAAAGCACTAGTGTAATGATAAGACAAATACATTTTTCTGATTCAGACAAGGTTGGCGGGCCGCATTAAATAGCTTGGCGGGCCACATCTGGCCCCCAGGCCTTATTTTGCCCATGTCTGGTATATAGGATGCTATGCTCAGCTCAGAGCACCTCAACCTGGCACCTGGTGGATTCGAACCCTAATCTTCTAAACCCATATCT
>JAFBJS010016850.1:187779-213513 GCA_016785265.1 Paraplagusia blochii | reverse complement strand
CTCCAGTGGTCTGCAGTCCATTAGCCAACCCCGGGGTGCATTCCTAGTAGACCGCTATCAAACTATGACTCTAAGTAAAGAAAAAAAAAAACAAAAAAAAAAAACAAAAAAAAAACGACCCATTTGCTGCCTACTCACTCTATCTCTGTGGAATCTCCAAATCTTGTTTGGACTCATCTGCCTCCAGTGACCGTCTGCTTAAAAGATGCATATTTGTGCGGAAAACAGCGGGAATATTTAGTGCTCCAAATATTATATCCTTCAGTCAGTATATCTGTACTCAGTGTCGTTAAAGCGTTTTGCCAGTGAATGCCGTCAACTCATTTCTGTGTTGATTCAATACATAAACCCCATTTTATCTACTTTCACAGCTTTAAAGGTTCCTTTTATGCCCCCTGGGGGGAAACACAAACAAAGTTAGGGTGTTTTCAAAAATGGATTCACATACAGTGTTAGTCGTAAAAACAATAAAGGAAACTATGGATGGATATCTTTGCAACACATTTTAACAATAGGGAGGCATTGAATGACCACCGAGGACGTTTTGCTATTTGGTTAGAACAAACAGAGAAATCGTCTGTTTGAGTTAGCAAAGCTGGGAGGAAAAAAAAAAAATGGAAAGAGAAACCAATTGTAATTTATCGATGTGGTGTGGGGCCGAGGAGCCCAAAGCCTGGGGAGCAGAGAGGCCCTAAAACCCACAAATGGGATATTGATCTCTTTGAGTAGAGGGTGGTGGGTATATTTAACCATAGAGTGCCTCACTTACTCTATTGAGTGGTTAACATTCCCTGCTCTTCTGGGCTTCTGTGTGTGTCCACCTCAGACACTCATATACAGAACAGTCCATTCAGCAGCATTTTTACCTCCGTACTACATGCAGTACTTTGTTAAGGCATCAAATTAAACTAGCATGTTACCTTAAGAGTAGTGTCATTCACTGCAGTAAACCTGCTTACATGAAAAATCCCACAGGACACAATGCACCTTTGTCCATTCAATAAGATACTATCATAGAAAAAAGTATTAGATTAGCCTGCTTTAATCTTCAATTTCTTGTTTATTGTACTGCTGATACCTAGTTGTTTTCTAGAGATTACGATAATATCAGTCCACTGATACTATCAACCTGATATCAGAAACCTTTTAAATATCGGAGAGTATCGGTATTGGATTTTCCACCGATAGTCAAAATCCAATGCTACAAAGCCGCGGTCTCCGCAAATATGCTGGACTTCCTCATGGGGTATTGACACTTTGGCCTACACATGAAAACAACATTGGTCAATGCTACAGTAAATGTGGTCAACAGTTTTTAGTGGATAACAAAATGGTAATGCGTAATGACGGTGGGGGATGAGAACAGCTAAAAGCTTAAAAGATTAGACAAAAAACATGAGGTGGATCGTCCTGGAAAACCAGCCGTTCCCTTTGGTTCAAGGCGCTAGTTATACTAAAATTGTGAAGTTTGTAATTGTATTTGTGTTCGTTATGCATATTTCTCGGACATTTGCCGGTCTTGAATGTCATCAACGTGAACTTGTTTACATTGGGACGATGCTGAAATGCGTGTTCGCGCATTAAAGAGGGCTGTTGACTCCTATACTGCAGCTGTTTCTATCTGTGTCCATTTTTATTGACTCTTGATGTGAGGGTTGAATGAGAATCACTGTTTCTGGAAGATTTTTCTGTCCAACACTAGACATTTCTTGTTTACATCAAATGTACAAAATAAATGTGTCATTTTTCTATAACTTATATGGAAGTAGTGTGTTTATGTTGTACACAGTTATTTACCTGCATATATCCGCAATTAGTTAATATCGATATCGAGAATGAAGTGTTTGGGCAATATCGGCAAATGTTGATATCTGACATTGCTACTATTTTCCATTATATTTTTGATTGTAACCAAATACAATATGTTACTTTACAACTATGACATTTAACAGCCAACAATAGTGCTTTTAAGCATTCCATGTTTCGTGTTCATTGTACTCTTCGGGTAATATACCTTGGTATCAGGCATCATGATGCTTTGGTAAAAAGAAATCGAAGAAAACAACAGCGATCTAATAATGTGTGTGTGTGTGTGTGTGTGTGTGAACGTCTGTTTTCCTCTGCTGCAGCCCAATCCCATTTGCAGTGACCTGAATTTGAGCATCATAATATTTCTTATTTCTGTGTTCGTCAACATTGTGCATTTAACTCCCCTTTCTTGTTCTTGGAGTAAAAGGGGAGAACACATTCTGGAATGAACTTTTTCGAATTGTTGTGAACAAGATGTGTTGCAAACACAGTTCAAATATTGGAAAAAAAAAAATGAGTTTTTAAGTGAGTTTTACATACAATGCATTTTTAGAAATCTTGTATTCTTGTCATATGTACAACAGCCATAGCAGTAAAGAGGAGGTTTCATGTTAAGGTGCCCAAGCCATGTGTAGTCCCAGGTTGAATCCTTCTTCTTTCCCTTTCGGCCTGTCCCTTTATTTTTTTTTTCAGGGATTGCCACAGCAAGTCAACAATTTCCATCTCCCCCTGTCCTCTGTATCTTCTACTCTAACTCCAACTACCTCCATGTCCTCCCTCACTGCATCCATCAATCTCCTCTTTGTCTCCTACCTGGTAGTTCCATCTGTAGGATAATTCTTCTATCAATATAACCACCATCCCTCCTCTGGACATGTCCAAACCATTTCAATCTGGCTTCACTAGCTTTTTCTTCAAACTTTTCTGTCTGTGTTGTCCCTCTAATCACCTTATTCCTCATCCCGTCCATTTTCGTCTCTCCTAAAGAGAATCTCAGCATCTATGACTCCTCCACCCCCTCCACCCCCTACCTTTTCCTAGTGTCTCTAAACTCCTGGGCTTGAATCCATTATTTGGAAATGTTAACCCAAGAGGAAATTCAATCTAAAACTCCCAAATTAATACATTTTCCACTGATGACTAAAAATGCTGAAACCACCACCTAGAGCTGTTTTGGTATTTTGTGAGTTGCATTGCCACAAAGTATTTTCCTCTAGTCGTATTGGTTTTAGCGGTAGAAAATGAAATAGCAAGATAAAACTTTATCTGTATCAGCATTACAATATTCATTGTATTTTGTGAGTTGAAAAGCCTTATGTAAAACCTCTGCCATTCTGCTTTAGCAGGAAAGACAATAAAAGCAGAGTTACTGTCTGCACAAAAACGATCATGTTCAGGCGGGCTCCACTGCATACGTACTAAAAAATGCCTGTGAGTGCTTTTGTCCCAAACAAATAAAACATAGGGGGGAAAACAACGGTCTGATAGCAGCGACGCTTGCTCACTGCTATAAAAATACAAAAGGCAGTTTAATTTGATTCTGCATTTTTATATTTGGGTAGCTGCAGGCTTTCAATTTTCTCTTCTGCAAAAACAAAAGATGACGACTACTTTTTGATGTATTCACTGAGCGCAAAAAATGTGTGATGTGCTGCTCAGAGGTTTGACACAAATTGAACATCAAACCCATTGAACTACACACGTTATAACTCCAATAAACATCATTGTTTTTTTACATTTACAACGGACCATAAGTAACAGAGTCGTGCGTATCAGTCAACCTCAGCTCTATGTCTCACTCCAAGGCCATCTCAGCTTCACATTTACGTCATGTGATGACAGACATAGTGCTTTCTATCTTCTTCTTTTTTTGGCTTATCCCATTTTTCAGGGGTTGGCACAGCGAGTCACCAATTTCCTATACATGCTTTAAATTTAAGAGAAAGCCACTGGAGGGCACAAGGCAATGTTTTTTTAGTGCCAGTCTCAAGCCCGGATAAGGAAAGCAAACTCCTTGTCATTGTGAATCACACCACACAACGAAATGCAACCTTTGTCTTTAACCCATCACCAAAGTGAGCAGTGGGCAGCTTTGAGCACCCGGGGAGCTGTGAGTGGGGACGGTACCATGCTCAGTGGACCTCAGAGGTAACTTGGTGGTAGGTGGATTTGAATCAGGGGTCTTGCGGACCCAGGTCCGCTTCCTTAACCATTAGGCCACCGACTGCCCCTGATGGTGAGGGATGTATCAGGGACGGAATCTGGCGTAAAACTTTGGCCAAATCAAAGACGTGAGACAACGATGAGATTTCCACACCGAATCGGTCGGGGCTCAGGTTAACAACGCCAACCGTGCTGTTAACCTACAGGGTAGTGTTGGAATGGATGCAGTGATTGAGGACATGGAGGTAGTTGGGGTTAGAGTTGAGGATACAGAGGACAGGGGGAGATGGAAATTGTTGACTCGCTGTGGCAACAACCCCTTAGAAAAGGGACAGGCCGAAAGGAAAAGAAGAAGATTGTGGAAATACAATCACAATTGCTAATTACACTACGAGAACAACCAACAATTTTCCATCAAATTTAATTCTGAATTTCACTAACACCAAAATCCACAATCCCATTGCGAACCCTCAGTAAGCATCGTGTCATGTTGTCCTCTAATCCTCTCTGCTCTTCCTCTTATTGAGGAAAAAAAAGGGAATGTTGGAGCTCTGAACGACTGGTGTAGAGAATCACACATTGTCACACAAGTCTGTGTAAACGGACTTTAAAACCCTAATCTGCTCAAAGACTCAGAATGACAACTGTACGCAACTGGCAGCAATTGAATTAAAGATCCAAAACGTAATTTACACTGTGACTCCTTTGTGCACAGCTACATGTATTGCAGCTTTGACAGTGGGTTTGCAGTGATAATCCAAAGACAAGTTTGGGAGGCCTGTCTGCTTTCTACAAGAAATCACTATTATATACAAAAATAACAAGTACACATACACTGGCATGTACTTTATCAAAGTCAAAGTCAGAGTAATCTTTACCATAAATCCAGGACAGATGCCACAATAAAAAACTGCCTCTCTGACTAACAGTGCAAAGGCAATACAGTATACAGTACAATACAAAACACACTACAATACGAGAGGTAGATATTTACAACAGGTGAATCAATGGACATTGTATGAACACTGATAACAGTGTTCATACTCCGTTCGAATCCCCCTACCGACAAGTTACCACTGAGATCCACTAGGCATGGCACTATCCCCACTCACAGCTCCCCGGGCGCTCAAAGTTCACTTTGGTGATGGGTTAAATACAGAGGTGGCATTTCGTTGTGTGCAGTGGTATGAATCACAATGACAAGGAGTTTGCTTTCCTTTAGTGTAAAGTATACAGTATACTGTATAATAGTGCATCATATCCGTTGATTTGAATGGATAGATAAAGGGCAGTGGTGGCCTAGTGGTTAAGGGAGCGGACTTGGGTCCGCAAGGCCCCCGGTTTGAATCCCCCTACCGCCAAGTTACTGCCGAGGTGCCCTGAGCATGGTATCGTCCCTACTCGCTGCTCCAGGGGTGCCCTTAGAGCTGCCCACTGCTCACTTTGATGAGGGGTTAAATGCAGAGGCCAAATTTCGTTGTGCGCTGTGGTGTGAATGGAATTCATTTTCAACCTATTCAGGGCACATGGCCTGACCAATCAGCTGCCTGGAGACATGGATCAGTTGATCAAAAGAGCTAAATTAGGTATATTGCTAGCTGGTTGAAACAAAAACCTGCAGCCACATTGGCCCTTTTCGGATCCGGTCCGACACCCCTGGATTAGAACAATAGCGCAAACTGTTACAATAAGGGATTAAAATTGGACATATCGCACACCTCAGATTACCATTCTTCTTAGTGAAAATATTCCTACATCCATTTCTTTGAGAATATGTATATCAGTTTAGGAATGGAAGTATCCATACAAAGCCTGTCCGGCTGCACCGAACATAAATTGGTGCTTCAATCCATGATGCAAGAGCCAGGTCCTCAAGTATCCCTTCACATTGGTAGTATTTACATTAAATGCAAATGCGTTGCTGATACAGACAAAAGCAGGCAGTGACATTTGGGCAGTGGCAGCAAAAACATGCACCGCAGCTTGCATGCCAATTATGGCCAAATTAGAGGCCTATAGCAGCTGTGCACCTCATTGTTAGTAACACTTTAAAGTGCAGCTGTCAGTTTTATGAGGCCTCGTGGAGGCCACCGTATGTGTGCCGTTTTTAATGTTCCGCAGCACAAACCCTCATTGTCGGCCATTGCAGGGGTGGAGTTTGCTGCTGTTTGCTGCTCAGAGCTAATGAGGATGTTTGTTGGTCCTTCGTTTGTAATCTGTTTGATAACCAGCAGGGAGGGCTGCGTGTAAAGATGTCAGTTCAAGCCTGATTCACATCTGATGATTGTCTCGGCTGGAGCACGTCTGTTTTACTCGTGGCTGTAACCTAATCAGCTCGCTGCGCCAATGAGAGACACAATGACCGCCACTAGAACTGTTTCACGATGAGACGGAGAGAATGACTGCCCGTGGGGCTGGGGGCCGGGACGGTAATGGTGGAAGTGAAGGACTCTAGTCATCAATACCGAGAACACACCTGACCTCTACGTCTACTGCAGAGGCACGATTTTAGTCAAAGATTCACACACAAGCACTCAAGCAAAGGGGGAGCAGCACTCCAGCTTGTACTTCATCATAAAGTCAAATTGTAATATTCTGGGATTTTTTTTTACCATCTGCTCTACATATTCTTCAGTTTTCAACCTTTTATTCTCTGTATTGTTTTTTTCCGACTGAAGTGCACTCCATATTTTTTTTTGTTCCCCATCATACGTTCCACCAATGTTTGCACATATTAAGTGCCTTGATTCAACCTTGAAAGCTTCCTACTTTTAGAGTAAAGAGCGAGGAGGAGGAGGAGGAGGAAGAGGAAGAGGGGAAAACAGAAACTCTGGTATTGCTAAAACAACATGGGCCAGAACTTAATAGTGATGACACACCACAACCACAAAAACATGTACATACAACTCTTATCACTGAGCCAACAACAACACACTGGACAAAAGAAACCACAGAGCTGAAATTAACTTTTCTTGTTTTCTTTCACTTTTTCACCACATCAATATGCAAGGAAATAGCGTTAAAATGATGATCATCATCACTTTGGACTTGTTGGGTTATTAACTTTTCAACTGTATGGTTTGATTTTCATCTTCTTCTCCTTTCGGCTTGTCCCTTTTTTCAGGGGTTGCCGAATGTGTCAACAATTTCCATACTCACCCTGTTCTCTGTATCTCCAACACTAACTCCAACTACCGCCATGTCCTCCCACAATGCATCCATCAATCTCCTCACTGGTAGCACCATTCATCTACCAATGTATCCACTGTCCCTCCTCTGAACATGTCCAAACCATCTCAATCTGTTTTCTCTGGCTTTTTCTCCAAACCTTCCTGTCTGTGTTGTCCCTCTAATCACCTCATTCCTAATCCTGTCCATCCTTGTCTCTCCTAAAGCCAACCTCACTGCATCCATCAATGTCCTCTTTGTCTCCTACCTTGTACCTCCATCTCTAGCACCATTCTTCTACCAATGTATCCACTGTCCCTCCTCTGAACATGTCCAAACCATCTCAATCTGTCTTCTCTAGTTTTTTTCTCAAAACCTTCCTGTCTGTGTTGTCCCTCTAATCACCTCATTCCTGATCCTGTCCATCCTTGTCTCTCCTAAAGACAATCTCAGCATCTTTAACTCCTCCACCTCCAGCTCTGTCTCCTGTCTTCTACCTATTCCTAGTGTCTCTAATCCATCCACCATGGCTGGTCTCACAACTGTCCTGTTAACCTTTCCCTTCACCTTAGGTCTTTAGGAATTGACAAGAATTTTACAGCAGAAGTATTGGTATTTCATCGAGTAATCTCGAGACATTAGAAGACTATACAGGAAGGTCAGCTTCTTTTTTTCTGAACTCAAATGAAGACAAAAGCTTTAACATCTGCAGAAAAGACACGATAAGCTTTCTAAAACTGAATTTCAGCTGTCTTCAACGAGCTCATGTCACATGAAAAAAAATACAGCGGCGTCCTATTTGCATCAGCAGACAGAAGGTTAATAACACAAGCCCTGCTGTGACAAAAGGAGAAAACGAACACAGAGTAGGTAGGAGGGATGAAAAGTGCTGATCCTCCACTTCTTGCTCCTGAGAATCCATTTACGACACAAGGGAGGAGTGTGGAAGTAATTAGAGCCTTGAATATATGATGGTTTGCTTCTCCAGTTCCACATCCTTATTCTTCTGCACAACCTAATTTTACAGATTGCACATTGAGATGGGACTGCAGTGGCACCAGTGACTACAAATATGAAAATGTGTTTCCTTTTTTATTTTTATTTTGTCTGATTTCAAATCGAAGGAGCAAGCTGTGCTGGCTACTTACCCATTTTTAAGTACTTCACAATAAAAAAAAGATTAAAGTAATTAAACAATTGCAAACGCATTGACAATTAAAACAAAACAATGGTCACAAATCTGTGGATCTCCAGAACTTGCAACAGAAATGGCAAATTAGATGTTGCCTAAAATTTCAAGATAGAAAAAAAATTACTACAGCCTTTACAATCCAATAGCTAACGTCAAATGCTGAATTGAACTTTTCACGACATGCTGTAAATGGGGACTCTCGTCTCTCTTGTAATGACAGTATGGTAAATGCTGTTAAACACTGCAGTGAGTAAATAATCTGTGAAAAACAAATAATGACAATAACAAATACTCGGCTATCCCATAACATTACCCTCCAATCTTATTAACTTACTGTCGTCCCAGCTTTGCACAACGTACAATGTTTTTCAAGTAAGTCAGTGCCCAAGTCAGTGCCACGGACCGCTTGGTTGGGAACCACTGCCCTAAGTCACTGCAGGATGTATTTTCAAGAAAATATCTACATGCTTGCTGATGTTATTGGTATGATTGTTTGCGTCCTGTAGCAGAACATACTTTTCAAAATTGCAGGGGAAAAGAATGTTGACAGTAATACCAGCAGTATCTTACAAAAGCAGGAGCAAAACAGCGGGGTATCTACTACCAGAGTGAATTCAATAAACACACGCCTTCAGCTGCCTAAAAAGACTGACACAAATTTCATTAAATTTCAATAACACATTTGCCATCATCAACACCAACACATCCACCCCAAGGTTGGTTGTTCCAGATGGGCATAGATGGCTTCCTCTACTCCTCTCTCAAACCACCTGTCCTCCTTGTCCAAAATATGCACATCTTGAGTCTTTGAAAAAGTGTCCCTTTGTCCAGTGGTCTAACGGAGTAGAACTCCTGGAGTTCCCTCTGACATCAACCAGAAACTGATCAAGTTCCTCAGTTGAGGAATGTACGATCTTTCAACTCCAAGAAGAAGTCCAGTTGCTGACAACTAAACCCTTTTTTGTTAACATGACCTGGATGAATGAGAATCTTCAGACACTCTAAATAAAGGTACAAAAAAAAAAACAACCCAAGTGTCAGACCAGCATGTTTGGAAAGAGCTGTTTTTCCAAAGTAATGAAAACGAAGTGGTTGAGAAAGTCTGACAGAGAGACAGTCGTGTGTGGGAGGCGACTTCAAATCTGATGCCTTAACTATTAGTTTCTGTGCAGCTACACAGTGGCAACAGTTTTTTGGTCTACACTTTTTAATCTACATTTACAGGGAGCAAAACTAAACTTCCAGGAACACGTCATGTACTGTATTTGCAGCCTGAACCCTGGCTCAGTTCAGCTGGCTGCTTCCAGCTTCCCCGTGCTGCTGCACGGTGGCTGAAGAGTGCGGTTCAAAAGTCACCAGTGGGAATTGATTATCAACAGGCGGGGGGCTGAGTTCCTCCCTCCTCGCACATAATGAAGCTCTCTATTTTGGGACCATCAGGTGTTTTAGTCTTCCTGTCATATCCCCCTATACTTTCCAGCTCCGTCTTTCTATCCTCGATTCATACCAACCCAGATTTGAGTGCACTGGGAATACAGCATGAATACATTTTTAAGTCTAATTCAAAGTTACAAAGTTGCTATTTTTTGTCTGCGTGTGCGTATGTGCGTGTGCTAATGTGTGTATGTGTAGCCGCTGCGGCAGTTTGCAAATAAGTCATCGCTGCGACGCCGGTGCCGTGACAGTTATTTCAGCTGCATATGATGGAAACAAATGAGAAGGGGGGGAAGGGGGCGTATGCAAACACATTCAAAAGCTTTGGACAATTAGACACACATGCAGGTGCACGATCAACAAACACATGGAAAAAAAGAAGATACAAAAAACAACCTATAAATAGAGGAGAACCATGGCAACCTGAGATTTGTTGTTTGCTATCACATGCTGCTGAGAGGGAGAGGAGAGGAGAGGAGGAGAGCGGGGACTTAAATAACATTGGGAGATTGGTTTGTGTGAGAGGCAAAGTCAAAACAAATTACGCCTTTTCTATCACTTTGGGCCTGCCGGTAAAGCATCTGAAATAGCTTTGTGCCTGGGGACATTTTACCACTGAAAGAATATGGTGGCAATATCCTCCCAGGACCTTAAAAACAAAGGAATGAGAGAAGAAGGAGAAGGTGGCGAATGAGAGGATTTAGTTTTACTGCAGATCACAGGTGGCGCCTCAGCCACCTAACTAACTCTTTTCACTTTATTCTCTCTCATTCACCCTGCCATCGGCCGTCGCCTCCCATCTCGCCGCGGTGCACTGCTGTCACACTGAAGGTCTCCTCAATTGAAAAATGTGGAATACCATTACACACATGCATCGTCTTCGTCTCTTCTCTCTTTATACCAACGACCTCTCTCTGGTGACAGCAGGGCCCAGAGGCATTATCTTTTCACATCGTCTGTTTGTCTGCCTCCAAGCAATTTTTCTTTTTTTTTTTTTTTTTTTTTACAAACTTGGTGCCGACGTTCACTTTCATTTACGAATAAATTGACTTGATTTTCTCATTCAAAGGTTAAAGACGGAGTGGTTCTAAAACATCTTGTCAACGACTGATGATGAAAATGTCCAGGAGGAGATCAGAGAGTGGGGATAGATGCTTACTTGGACGCTAGATTGTTGAGCCAAAATACCAGTGGTATTACCAGTGGCAGCAGCGTCTGTCAAAGTCTCACAATCATATTAATAAAATCAATTTAAAAATGATTTTGGGAAATGTATTAACTTTGATGCTCAGTTTACGCATTGCTGGGCCATGCATTTCAACAGTGGGCCTTCAGTGAGTTTTGTGACGTCAAATGAATACCCCTCATAATAACTAGGACTTGGGAATCCACACATATACATTATATCACCCTAAATCTAGGGTTATCAAGCAACACTTAATCCCAGAGCATTTAAAATCAAATATTCTAAAAAAGACACGTCTGTCCGGTCGTATTTTTGCCGTACGTTTTTAGACGATTCAATGCCAAGAATGAGCGTTTAACAGAGGCAGTAGACACATGGAAGGTTACAGCCAAACATGCCAATGTGTAAAGGTGCTCCATACGCTCGCTCAGAATTTTTATCTGAAGAACATCAAGGAGATCAGCGGGACTTTTCCCTTCAAAATCAGCCATACATAACAGTCAGTCCTGTTTTGAGTCACGGGGAATCAAACAAGCTGACGTCATCCCTGGAGAGCTTATCCAATCCCGAGACAAGTACGTGTTGCCTTTTAGGTAGGGCCAGCTGGAAGGCCCTGACGTCACATTCTCGCGAGATGATTGGTCTGTGCGCTGTCAACTGAATTGGCGATGTCCATTCACTTACAGCAGGCAAAGCCCTCACTTTTGATACTGAAAGGTCAGATTTTATTGAACCTAACAACATTAGCTAGCTGAAATATGATTGGATAAAATGTTTTAAGAAATTGTTTAAGATATTTTATAAAAAGATTTTATTTAAAAATATTTATAAATAAATGTGCGTTAACACCAGAAATGTGTTTTTTTTTTAGTGGGTTAAGTTTATTTAGTTACTACTATCAGCTATATCATATATACATGTAGTCATATATATGCACATGTGTTCAGGTTAAGGATGAAGGCATTAGCCAATCCAGCAGAGGGCAGCTCTCCTAACTAGAGAAACTACATATTGTGAACGACCGTGAGGGAACGATCACATTTGCAGAAGCAAAGATTCGGGGAACACAAGAAGCATCATACGGATCAAGAGGAGACGAGGGTGGCCTTCAGTCAAAGCATATTTGCTGGAACAACACAACGCTTAATATTCTCCTGAAATGCACAACAGGTTTTCGTTGATAAGTTCTGGGAAAAAAAAAATCCCATTTAGCAGGACCTTCAGCAAACCTTTTACTGTGCTCCCTTTAAAGCAGATTAAATATCTCTACGCAGGCTGCGCAATTTCCCATCATGCATGTGAGGCAACAGCAGATATTCCGTCATACTATATATATTTTTTTGCTTTTGCATGATAAAGTTATTAGGTGCAATCATTTCACTTTGACCAAGCTCCCGTCCATGCACTGTTCATTAATTTTCAGCTAGTGGGAGATTTATCAACTCATTACAGTTGTTACCCGTTCCCTCACCTCCCACATCCATCCACTCAGACACACACACACAACTTCACATTGATACGATGCAATCCCTAGTTCCATACACTAACTTAACCATTACAAAATATATAACTAATCCTCTCCTTTCACTAATTCAAATCTGACCGCAATCCCAATTTTAAACGATTCTTTGCCCATCCAAATGTCATCTGGCTAATGATTCACCTGCTGATGTCCCCACAACTACAATATTTCTACTAGAAATGTCCCCAGAAGTCTTCGCAAGAAACACACAAACACATAGGCAACCATACACACGCTGGTATCTCAGGAAGCCACATGTGTGGTTCTGCCGCGGTGCTTAATGCTGTAATGGCTGTGTGAAAGAGCTGGGATGGAGCCAGGCCCTGTCAGGCTGCAGATGGATGGAGCCACGGGTTGAACACACAGCAGCTCCAGACCTGAGGTGTTGATGGACTTCAGGTAAGGTTTAAACATGGCACCATGTTTAAAAGGAACAGGTAAATTAATGGAGACAAACGTGCAATCGTTAACAGACTAAAAGGGAAATAGGTTAATCTGAATTCAAAGTCGGCATTATTTTATAACTACTTTGCAGTAGTTGCCACAGTAAGTGAATAAAGATAAATTTGACTCCGTAGCGCCCGAGGAGCAGTGAGTGGGGTCGGTGCCATGTTCAGTGGACCTCAGTTGTAACTCGCAGTTGGTGGATTCGAACCTGGAACCCTGCAGACGCCAGTCTGGTTCCTTAACCACTAGGCCACCACTGCCCGAAAAATGGCAATACAAGATCATTTTATATACTTATATTTCTACTTACATAAAAAAGGATTTCTGTTACAGTCAGTCCATTTTCTTTTGTTTAGCTGCAGTACTTAATAACATGCTGTTAAAACCCATGTTTATTATTATTACTCTAAGAAAGTAAACTTAGTTTCCAATATTAGAGTTGTAACATTCAGTTATTAAGAGCGTTGACGGCGCCCACTTGGGGCCATTAATGACATGCTGTGTATTTTTTATTTTTTTGTATTCTATAAAAAGTATGAGTCACTTCAGAAAATAAGCCTCAGGGCCAACAAAACCAGCAAAAAAGTATTTTTCTTTACATTTAAATGTGTACAACATGGTGGGTCCATATCAACACTGTAAATGTCTTTGAGGAGGAAAGGCAGGATCGGTCAGAAGCAAGACCGTCCCGACCCACATAACTTCTTGTGGGTTCACCACCCACAGGTAGGCTGACAATATGGTGCAATGTGATTTGGGTGGAGTAAACCGTCCCTGCGACGGGGCAACGGACAAGCAGAAGAAGTTGAATGAATGAATGAATGAATCATCAACTTAAAGTCATATGCATGAATCCACGAATGAGAACCAAAACGTTTTTTTTATTTTACACCAATAACTCACTTTAAACTAGGCTGAACTGAACTTGGAAGCAAAGTGAGATGAGGATTGCAAGTAATAGAAACAACTTGCAGCTCAAAAATATTGTTTAAATTAAATAGACTGCAATCATTGTGTCTGTTGAGAAATACATGGGAAATCAATATGTTTTGGAGGTGAAAATGTTGTTACTATACAGACTAATAAGATCCACGAGATGGAGCCTCCCAGGATTATAAAGAGAGATTAGAGAAAGAAGAGACAATTCTTTAAATGCTGCAAAAACAACAAACACAAAGTGTAATTGGTAGAAATTGGACAATGTGACTCAATGATGGGAATGAGGTGCTGTTTTCTCCTATCACACTGGGATTCTGACTGTTTCATCAGGCCAGACATATGCTGTGCTAACAACGGTGCTAAACGCCGTGCTGTTGCTTTGTGAAAAAAGGCATTGCCAAGAAAAACACAGCAACTTTTGTTGTTGTTTTTTGGTTCTGATTTTAGAAGTCAGAAAAAAAAGAGAACAATAACACTTTCAGTTGTTTAAGCATCACAAGTTTGGAATATTCTGTTTTATCATCGAGGATAAATGTATGATAGGACACACAGTCCTCAGCCCAAAGACTGAACCAAGACTGGGTTGACTGGGTCGTATGTCAGTGGGGCTGGTACAGAACCTCAAGCCTGACCTTCGCACCACTATACACAATCATCAGATTCATTTTCACTTTATTTTTGTTTTTAAATTTACAGTAGTCCAACTCATTACAGGCACCTGATTATTCAACAGTTTTATTTAGCCCAGTAAATGCCCAGTAATAACGGTCGGTCAATATTATTTGCTATCCAGTATTGTTTTTTTACCTCTGATATTGAAAACCTGATAACCAAATCCAAAGGGGCAGCTGGCGGCCTAGTGGTCATGGAAACGGACTACGGTCTAGGAATCCCCCTGCCGCTAAGTTATCGCTGAGGTGTCCTGAGCATGGCATCGATACTATGGTGATGGGTTAAACTCCCAACTTAGGATGACCAACTACAATTATTTTATTATTTTTTATTATAAATAAATTGTATAATTTGTACACGTTGAGCGGGCTAGAATAAAAAGTGCAACGGTCCAGATCCGGCTCCCAGGCCGGATGACAGAAACATGGCCTCTGGGTCAAAGCAACTGCCTACTTTCAAAATTATATTTAATTTTTATGAAGAATAATTAATAAACTAATTCTTATTTACATATAAACTAAGGGGGGAACATGTACAATGTTATTTAAAGATAACTTTATTATCATTTTACAGGTATCAAATCTAATTAGGGTCGATTTTGGTGATGTGTTAAGAGAGCAGAGACAAAATTTCCCAAAAAGAACTTGAGATGAACATCAATGTCCCCATCCTTGTCTTAGCTCCCAAACTTTTCCTGGAACCTAAATGACTAAATTGATTGATATCACAATCAGAAATCAGTATTTTGACAATATCAACAACATCTGATATTAGAAAGGGATAATTTCAGAAAAACGTATTTCTGTTTTGTTTCTTGTGGCCACAGCATCCTGTAAACAAACTGCAGCCAAGAAAGTGGTCAACAGGTCAGCTACAATCTACAGAAAGTACTGTAACATGAAAATCATTGTGTCACTCGTTTTCTTCCCTCTCGGAACTCTACCTTAGAGTCTTGCCTTATGGCTACTGTATGAAAAACAGACATGAAAGGACAAAATACGTCTTGCTCTACTGAGTCCACACGCTCTAAACAGAAACACTGGTGTGCTGCCGGGATCTGAGGCTACACATAATCAATGGTGATGCATTGGTAAACCAAACAGGAATCAGAGGCTGTGATCACCACTTTCTTCCTAACTCACTCCGACGCTCTCCTTCCCCCCGGTGACACCTTCATAAACGGGTCAGTCAAACTCAAACAGCCGCGTATAACCCTCCATAAATCCTTAAGCAAAGAGACCTCTGAGCCAAGTGTGTTTTTAATTCATTTTCCTACAAAGTGCTTGCAGGAGTTTAATTAACCTTAATTCATTGTATGCAAGTATTCCTGCTTAATGAGCTATAAAACCACTACCTTCCCCCCCCAAAAGGAATGCATAAAGATTTTTCATTAACCAACTGTTACGACGGCATCGCCTTATTTTCTGAAGTGACAATGAGTCCAGGCAGGAGAACAGATCTTGTTCTTTGTGGCCTCGAGAGGTGAAAACCCACTCCGTCTTTACACATCGCAGAGTTAGACATTAAATCACTGTGTTTCACTTGTCACTTTTAAAACCTGTTTTCATACTGCCTTTTTGGTTTCCCTGGTATTGCACATTTTCTCTATAGTAATAATCAATGATAATTTCTAATAATTTGTGATTGCAACTTACTGTACTGTTTGTAAATATGTATATACATCTGGTTACATGACAGTTTTTCTCAGCTTCTTGACCGACCTGTATTTAAAGGTTCACAATATATTACTTACACTACGTTGGTTAGGACTAATATACTAACTACTAACTAATTTACAATTTTGTTTATATCCTGTCTTGTATTGTCATGTTTAAGAGGTATGAGAATGAGATTTGAAAAAATTTAATGGATTAATGTAGAATAATCAACCTTGGTGGAAAATAAAATGATGACAATTTCCCTAAAGCAGGGAACTCGAACTCAAATAGGTTGAGGGCCACGACCCACACTATTATTTCATCGAAGGACCATGTTAGCTTTTAGTGTTCAAAACTAAGGACAAAATTAAAAAAAAAACACAACACTGAACCAGAAGAGGACTGTGGATCAGCATTTACCATAATCTATAATCATCTGTAAAATATTATTATAAATTGAACTTTCACATCAAAGATATTTGATGGGGGGGCACAAAATATCGTTCTACTGGCCACAAATGGGCCACAGGTTGCGAGTTTGAGACCCCTGCCCTAAAGATTTTCTTTCCAGCTTTAATAAAAAAAAATCCACCAATGACATTAAAAAACTATTTTTTTTGCCACAGCACCAAGGATTATGTCTCAACAAGTATAGCTAGCGACCCCTGCTTAAAGATTTTTATTACTTAGGGCAGTGGTTCTCAACTGGTCTCACTCTGGGACCCACATTTTCCTGTGGTTGAGAGTCGAGACCCACTCTCATAGAATTCAAACCAAGCAAATTCATTAAAAAAAAAAAAACCTTTAAAAAAAAATTAAAAAAAAATCAAAAATAAGAGATTTTCTTAATTAAACACATGCTCAACAGCGGATACAAATTATTTAGGTGAATTTTGACAAGCTGTTCAGACCCATTCAGAGCCGGTCCGCGACCCTCTTTTGGGTCGTGACCCACCTATTGAGAACCCCAGACATGGGGTACATTTTACATAAGACTATTATTGGACATAGGTTAAAAAAAAAAAACACGACAACCAACAATATTTAGTACACACCCCAGGGTCTAACCTCCATCTAAAAAACTAGCTTGTTCAATTTAACCGCAGCCTCTTATTTGGCCTTATTGGCTGGGCACTGAGTTGTTTAACAGACAGGGAAGCCTGTAAAGGTAATTATACTCCATGCACTTGTAATCTGAGGGGTCAGCACGAGTCCTTTCCTTTGTTCTACAATCAATAGTCTTGGTAGAGGTAGTGAGCAGGAGGAGGCTAAGTGAGGAGGTTGAGAGTGCGGGGGACGTGGGGGGGACAAGAGCAGGGGAAGTGAGGGAGAGAGAAACTTAGTGGGTCCTTATATTCGACATTAATCATTAAAGAGCACAAGTATTAGCAGGTGAGAGAGAGTCAAATACAAACAAACAAACGTATACGGAGTACGGTGCAAGAGGGAAATATTTGTTGGCACTAACAGGGCCCTATAGGAAAAACAGGGACTGCATCCTGGAAGTGGATTTGCCTCGAGAGGTGGCCCAATAAAATGGTCTGGAGAGAGGGAAATAATTACTTTTACTTAATCCACTGGACTGCCCTTAACAAAGCGGCAGCGACTTTATTGTTGCCATCTAACAAGAGAACACAGTGAGTTTATTTGACAGGAGAACGGCACCAGGTACAGTAATAAAAGAGGAGCAGAGAAAGGACATCACTATTCCTCTTCTAACCCTGCAGACAGACCATCCTTTACTTTTTAACAATCAAGCCATAGTGTTGCACCAACCCTGTATCTACAACAGACCCCTGGTATTCTTTAAAACAGGGCCAAGCTGAATGAAAATAAGTTATAAACTCATTTATCCACACATAACAAGTCATTTATGGTCTGAGTTTTGACCCTTCTTTAACAAATGTCCACAGTTTGAATCAAATCTTAACCATTAGGATGTGCCATTCATTTCATATTGTTGTCTCAAGTTTAATGTACCAAGTTAACTGTCGACAACAACAATTATACATTGGATTCATAAAGCTCAAGGTTTTTTTTTGGGAAAGAGTAGTTGAAGCTAGGATGAGGTAAGAGGTTTGCGAACAACAGTATGGTTTTATGCCGAGAAAGAGTACCACAGATGCAATGTATGCCTTGGGAATGTTGGAAATTTTTGGAGATTTAGAAAAGAAGGAATTGTGGTTTTGTATGAGGAAGTCAGGAGTGGCAGAGAAGCATGTTAGCATGGTGCAGGATATGTATGAGAACTGTACAACAGTGGTGAGGTGTGCTGTTGGGGAAAAAAAAAAGCACACCTCACCTGAAAAAAAAGGGACAAGCCGAGCAAAAAAGAAGTAAAGACCACAACGCACTATTTTGTGCGTCCGCTAAAAAGTTGCGGACCAACAGGTGGCTCACCGGCTGAATACAGACAACTGAATTATCCAATTAAGCTGACAATATATACAATATATTTTTATAAAGAAACATTTATCTGAGTGTCTAGCCCTACAATGTCTGTCCAGAAAAATTCTCTCTCCCAGACAAAAACAGTGAGTGATACCTACTTTGACTTAACAGCATCAAACTAAGTGTCTGTCTTAACAGAAATTATTATTTTTTGTTACATATATATATGCAGTCAAATTGAGAGAAAATTTGAAAATATACTAGCTATATGAAACTAAGTATCTTTTCTACTAAAGATGGGGCTTTTACTCTTCTTTTTGTTCATTAAGAATTAATGAACTGCATCCACGCATGTCATGCGTTACAAGTGAATTAATATATACGAGCCTCTGGGTAGAAACAGCGCGCAGCTAGTTCAGCCTGGTGTTCTAATGGACAGTAATATATTCAGCAGAGTGTTAATGGAGCTACTGACTCCCAGCGACCTGCAATTTGCCTTCATTTTGAGATAAATACTTAAGATGTGTTAAGTAAAATTTTGGAAAATTGCTCTGTATATAATAATTATGCATTATATTTTACATATTTCAACATTAGCGGCACAGGGATGGAATCAACAGCTAAAAAAAAACTTGCCTTACAGCAAGAAGATCCCTGGCTTGAGTCCCTTTTTGCTCTGTAACCTGTTTCCTAACCTCATCCAAAAAAACTGGATTTGGATTTGATGGGTATTTCGCCGCCGTGTGTGTGGCCCTGTGAAGGACTGGAGAAGAGTCCAGGCTGTAAACACATATAAACGGATGGATGGATGAAGTCACATCAGCCTCGGTTTCTTCCTGAACCTGAGGCAGAAAGCCATTGTTTTATTCTGAGCTCTACGCAGAATTAGAAATCTGTCCCAGTCGGCTTTCGTTTTCCTCTACTTCAGAAAAAGACACAGATAAGGAGCAGCACTATTGCAATAATGTCAGTCTTCAGCCCAACGGATAGAGCCGGATGGCAGGCATTTTCGTGGCGATAAGGACGACACTGCCACAGATCGGGAGGAGAAAAGAGTCAGCTATCTAAAAGACAGAAAGAATGGGGGTTGAGGAGGGTGGAGGGAGTGGGGGGCACACTCACAGGATCTCCACAGCCTAACAACACAGAGCACGGCTGAGTGATGCTGCACTCTAGAACAGCACATGTCTGGAAGGCTCTTCCCAGAAATACTGAATTTCAACAACGTTGTCTTTGAAAGATGTCCACTTATACTTTATTCTAATCTTATACAAAGAATTTGGCAAATATATTGACCATCCCAGTGAACACAACATTATATCAATGTTATACTTTTAATAATAATAATTAGAACTATATTAATCCCTAGGGAGTATCCTTCGGGAAAATATGCCTCTGCATTTAACCCATCTGCGTAGTGAGCAGGGGGCTGCTGGCTGAGCCTGCGTTCAGGGAGCAGTTTAGGGGGACCATACTTAGGGCACATCAGCGGTAACTTGGCGGTAAGGGGATTCGAACCGGGGGCCTTGCGAACCCAGGTCAACTTCCTTAACCATTAGGCCACCAACTGCCCGTAAATTGGTGTGCTCTTGCGATGGCCGGGAATCGAACCCGAGTCAACTGCTTGGAAGGCAGCTATGCTCACCACTATACCACCATCGCAATAATACCACTTATGAATGGACTTTTATTTTGGTGGGTCAGATTTGGACCACAGGCATTGCATTTGACACATTAATTCTAATTAAGCCAATTCCTTGTCATTGTGATTCACACCACTACACACACTTTAACCCATAGTGAACAGTGGGGAAGCTTTGATTGCTTGAGGAGCAGTGAGTGGGGACAGTGGGATGCTCAAAGGACCTGAGTAGTAACTTGGCAGTTGGCGGATTCAAACCTGGAACCCTCCAGACTCTTGTCCGGTTCCTTAACCACTAGGCCACCACTGCCCCACATGCACTATAGTTCAAAAAGCTGGCACTAATTTGTACAGTGTTTGCCAAACTGCACATATTAAACAGTGGAGAAACCCCACAGAACACTGTATGGGATTAAAAATACTGATTTTCTTGTTAAAACTGACCATCCACTACATCATGACATCCTGAGAATGTCTGACTGAACACTATTGTTCTTGATTTATGGGCAGGAATTGAAGAAAGACACGCCAAATGGTAAATCTTTTAAAAAAGTCACCAAAGGGCCGTGTCAGCTTTCAGTGTTCAATACAAAAGAAAAATATATATAAAAAATCTAATTCCCATAGATTGTGTTTAATACAACACTGAACCGGAAGAAGACTGTGGATCAGGGTTTTGAGACCTGTAGGATTTACCAGAAAATGTGGAGATCAAATCTATAAAATAATATTATAAATTCAACTTTCACTTCAAGGTGGGTGCCGCAAAATATCGTGTCACGGGCCGCGAGTTTGAAGCCCCTGGTTCAAACGTTCTGCCAATCAGTCTTTCACAATACGACAAAGACAAATCGTTTGCAATTAATGAATTAAAATCGCAGGTGCCTCCACTTCACGAACAGACGCTGCTGGTACAGAACCACACTCGACAACAAAACCCTACACGCAAATCACAACAAACTCGCAGTTACAGCTGCTTTATTTACATCCATCATCTTCAGGTAAAACACAAGCCTCAGCACAATCGCTCAGCAATACAGATCCGAACATGATCTCACCACGACGCAGCAAACAGTCAGGCGGGAGATGCTCCAGAAACAGGTAATTCTGTTTGTGTTTGTTCGACAGAGGGAGGAGAAAATAGGAGTGCGGGGCAAAGTGTAAATATAACATCGCGGCCCCGTGGCAGAGCCCACAGGATCAAATCCAATTCTGGCAAGATACACATTAAGCCCGTCAATCACGACGGTGTCCTTGGAAAGAGACGGAATAGTGATGAGAGGCGTTTGAGGAACCTATACGGAGGCTGAGATGGAGCTTCTCTGCGACACATCTGTGCATCTGTGTTTTTTTTTTGTGCGATAACCAGGACCAAGGTCCATGTACTCAACATGGAAACATATGAAGATGTGGTTTTGGGGTTAAATGTCTAAATATTACAAGTATTTAGGAAAGAAAATACCAAAACAACATTGGAGAGTACGTGCAACTAAGATAAAGACAAAAGAAAGAAAAAGGAAAAAGAAAGAGGGCACATTGCAGAGAAAGGGCACTAGTAAAATGACAATACACACCAATTATATAATTTGGACATGTTGGTCTTTATAACAATAACATGCAGCCTCGGCCCCCGGGCCTTAGTTTGACCCTTATCGCCATAGGAACACATCAATTTATGCAAAAAAAAAAAAAAAAACTTGAACAAAATGTATAGACCCAGAAGGTGGATGTTTGAATATAAAGTAAAAACAGTGGTAGTGGTTGATAATGGTTTAGAGACACTGGGAATAGACAGAAGACAGGAGGCAGAGCTGGAGGTGGAGGTGGAGGAGTTAAAAGATGCTGAGATTCTCTTTAGGAGAGACAAGTATGGACAGGATCAGGAATGAGGTGATTAGAGGGACAAAACAGACAGGAAGGTTTGGAGAAAAAGCTAGAGAAGACAGATTGAGATGTTTTGGACATGTTCACAAGAGGGACAGTAGATACATTAGTAGAATTATCCTGGAGATGGAGCTACCAGGTAGGAGACAAAGAGGAGATTGATGGATGCAGTGAGGGAGGACATGGAGGTAGTTGGAGTTGAGAGTTGAGGATACAGAGGACAGACAGAAATGAAAAAGGAAGATTTGACAACCCATGAGAGACAAGGACAAGCTGAAAGGAGAAGAAAAAGTAAAAACAATTATATCCATAAATAAAGGAACTATATAAACTTGCAATAATATAAATCTAAAATACCAAAAAAATATCTTATCATTAGTCAAATATAACAGAGAAAAAAAGAGAAAAAGGTTTAAATGTGTCTTAGACAAACATGTCCACAAAAAAAAAACAACTGACTGATTGATTTTTTTTTTGCAACAAAGACTTTCTTCCAACCACTGATTTGCTGGAAATGTATTGTAATCTCACAGTTGAATAAACAACATTTAAAGCAACATTGCAATAACATTCATGACTGCTTCATTAATTCTATTCCGAGTAGCCATGCATTAATGAGCAGTTAATGAACTGTCTCATGTCTCATGCTAGGTTACAAACAAATGAAGACAAAACAGAAGCTAATCCCAGCTTACGCTACAATGCTTAGCATCATCCAGCTATTAAAGCCAACTTGACATGAATACATGTAAAGTCACAGGTCATTACTGCACGGAGAAGGGTTAGAGCTACTAATAACCGGTGGTATGTCCAATGACAGTGTGGCCAATCACACAAGAGCCAAAGACACATGACCACAGCAGGTCAGACCTCCCTGCTATAAATAGGATTAAAAAGAAACAATTAAATTGCCTGGAGAAGAAGAGAGTTTCATTCCAGCACCAGTAGAGACTTTCTTTCGTGTTATTGCAAAAACCCAATAAGGACGACGCCACATCGTCTGCAGTTGCCAGGTGATACAGGACGATTGAAGTACAGCATTTATATAGAAAAAAAAACAAGTCCTTAACCTTAAATCTGGCCTGAAATATCTGACCAATCAATCTCCTATTTAGCGCCCCCTGCGGCAGATGGGGCATCAGTGGAGCCTTTTTTGTCAATTTATAAAAACTATTTTCAAATCTGCACCAGACTAAAAACAACTTTTTATACTAGAATTTTAACAGAAATGTTGATAGAACTAGCAGGTGGTGGCATAGTATTGGTGGCCAATGTTTACGGAAACTGACTCGTGTTCGCAAGGTCCAAGGTTCGAATCCCACTACCGCCAAGTTAGGGTTAGGGTTGGCACCGCCCCCACTCCCCCTGAACAGTGAATCCACTGTTCATTTGGTGATGGGTTAAAAGCAGAGGTGACATTTCGTTGTGTCCTGTGGTGTGAATTACTATGTCACAATGACAAGGAGTTTGCTTAAAAAAAAATAACTAAAAATAAAAAATAATCAGGCCAATTCCCCTAAAACATAAATACAAGAAAAACTGAAATGAGTTTATCTGTCTGTGGCCCCTCTCTGACAGCTGCAACACTGTAAAGGTCCCGACTCCTTGCTTTGGGAACCAAGGACCTACAATAATTGTACATATCGCAGAAATAATAAGTTGTCAAAGCAAAATAAATGTGATATGCACCTTTACCCGCAGCAGGCAAAAAATATTCAATTCAGACCAATGACATGAAAGCTCAGGTGACAGGAGTGCAGCCTGGGTTTCAGCAGACCTCAGTGGAAGTGGCAGTTTTTACCCATTTCCTTTTATTCTGGACTTCTGCTAATTATCCTGACGACACAAGTAATTATCTTGCACATCCAAGGGCTGTGGTTCTGTGTTTCCACTCCTGTAGACCCCCACCACCCTTCCCAGAGCAGGAAGAACCACGGCTTTAACACATACTGTAATTAGACGACTGCCTGGCTGCGTCAGATGATTGGGGCAGATGTGGGGAGCGGCCGTCTGCAGGTGAGCGCGCAAGAATCCAGGGAGGAAATTGTGCAACAGCGATTAAACGGCAGGTATGAGTCTACAGTCTGGATGAGTTTGTTAAGAGATTAGCAGCAAAGAAATTACATCCTCGGGGAGGGGGTGCACAGATGATTTACCCTCCCTACCCCCTTTTATCTGTGATGTTGTTCAACCGTTCACCAGCAGTTGCTGATCTCACTCTGATCAATGTATTCCACATACAGTAGGTCAGGGTTGCAAAAAAAAACTGTCTGCGAGCCACGACTTGATATGGTGACTGCAGGGTCGTAGCTGTGTACATAATTTTTAATTAACCATATCTAGTCCATTTACTCCATGGCTGCGGGCTCTCAAACAGACAATAATCGGGTCATCTCTCGTCAGGCCTGATTCCTTCATTAAGCGTCTAATGATAATCTTTGCAGCAACCAGTTTGGTGCTTGGGGGTGAGGTGGGGTGGGGGTGTATGAGGGAGGGGGTACATTTACATGAGCCACATTTGAATTCCTTTGAAGTTGTTTGTTTTTCCTCACCTTGGAAATACACCATTTCAACGTCTCCTCTGTGGTAGCAAGTAAACGCACCACATAAATATTTATCCAGACTGGGGCCTGTGCTATTCTGGCCCAGTGTTTTGAACATGGCCACTGGAGAATGAGCCGGGACCCCATAAGGAAACTAAGAGAAAGGGGTTGGGGGATGGGTGAGGGTGGCTGAGCTGGGGGGGGGGGGGGGGGGGGGGGGGGGGGGGGGGGCACCAGTGTCCCAAAATGGAGAATGGGATGATGTTTAATACAGTAAAACCAGGCCAGGGTTCGGGCCGTGTCCTCTAGTCAGTCACACAACACAATGGCAAAATATCAGCCATAAATGAGATAAGTCTCTGCCTCATCCTAGGAGTCTGTATTAAACAGTAGAATGGCTTATAATGACTGAAGAGACAGTTAAGGAAGCAGATGTGAGTCCACAAGGCTTCAGGTTCAATACATATACATATATATATATATATATATATATATATATATATATTAATAATACATATATACAGATGTAGATGTATATATATATATAGACAGTAGATGTGTGTGTATATATATATATATATATATATAAATATAAAACCAATGTTCTGGTTCTACCTACCTCAATTCCACCCATATTGTTTCTGTTGTATTAGTCGTTTTTGTGCTTATTGTATTTATCGCTGGAGCCATAATCTTCCAAAGGATTAATAAAGTTCTATCAACCTGATGAGAAAAATTTTGTTCCTGTTTTCTTTCTTTTGTTTTACAATGATCTAACAAAAATTCAGCTCGTTTAACTCCATTCATACCAATCATTGTCAGTTTAATTACCTGGCTCTCAAATATGAACAAACAGTTCACTGTAACAACAAACTGTTACAGTCAACAAAAGATGCACCTGAATAAAATATCAATCTGGCATTTCAGCTTCTTTCTTAATCTTAAGGTTTCATTTAATCAGATTTTTTAGGACAACGCAGACAGGAAGGTTTGGAGAAAAAGCTAGAGAAGACAGATTGAGACGGTTTGGACATGTTCAGAGGAGGGACAGTGGATACATTGGTAGAAGAATGATCCTAGAGAT
>JAFBJS010016850.1:136366-187757 GCA_016785265.1 Paraplagusia blochii | reverse complement strand
AGTGAGAGAGGACATGGAGGTAGTTGGAGTTAGAGTTGAGGACACAGAGAACAGGGGGAGATGGAAAATGTTGACCTGCTGTGGCAACCGCTGAAAAAGGGACAAGCCGAAAGGAGAAGAAGAATTTTAGATTTTTTTTTATTTTGCTCAGAAAAATCAATAAAAACACCTAAAGTGATTAGATCTATTCCACAACTCAGGAGCAAAGCCATGAGCCTTCAGACAGAGAGGAGTGAGATTTCCTTTTTAACACTCATTACCTAAACACAGAGGAAGGAGAAAAAAGTGTTTTTCCTTCTCTGCCCTGGTCTGACACCGCTGTGAAACTCAGGCATTTCCTGCTGTCGCTTCCTGACGGGCCAGCCAAAGAACCACAGGTGGCACCGCTTCATAATGATCAGCTGCTTGAATATATAAAAAAAAAATGTGCACATACTATTATAGCCTTGAACTTGTGTCTTCCTGCAGCTGCAAATATACAGTGGATTCTAGCAGCTGACATCTCCTCCCTGAACCTTAAGACACTTCTGTGCATTTCTGTGTCTCTCACCCACACACACTCACCTGTTGGCTGGTAAACTCTGCAGGCCTTCTTCACCTCGGAGTCCTTGTGGACAGGACGCCGTTGGCCCCCGCCCCCCCACGCCGGGCTCCACTTTTCTAATGAGCTCCCGCCCGAACTCCGTCAAAGTCACCTGATGACACTGATGTCGTGAGATTGATATTCACGCTTGACTCGCCGTCCTCTCCAGTTGACTGCCGTGTTTACCTCCCCACACAATTAGTATCTGCTGAAGACAGACGGGCAGAGAGACAGACAGACAAAGAGATGGACGAGGGATGAGAGGGTGGGGGGGGTACAGAGGGGCATCAGTCTCTACTGAGCGTCTCTACATTAGCTCCAATCGTCTGTGAAGATGGGAGATGTCTTTCAGAGCGACTTGAAGGTGGCGTTCTATAACGCCGGCCTATTACCTGCTGATTTAAACTGCATAAAGCTGCTTCATTTCGGTGAAAAACAAGTCAATGGTAATAAACCAACCGTGGACGCACTAAAGTAACAATACATATTTCAACAGTTCAGAGGCAGATTTGCATCTGGGGTTAGCCTCCATCTCTCGTACGCTAAACGTACGGCAGGGGTCTCAAACTCAAACAAAAAAAGGCGGCTTTCATAAAAACAAAAAAAAATTTTGTTTTATACAGACTCTGTGTAACACAACACTGCAGAGGACTAGGGATAACAAAAAAAAAAACTAACAACCAAAAATGAACCAGGAGGAGTCCATAGACCAGGGTTTTGAGAACAATAGGATTTACCAAAAATGTAGAAAGTAAATCTATATAATAAAAATTTACAATATATTTAAGGAATACAGCTAGGGAATACAGCATGGCGAAATCTACGATCAGTACGATACTAAAGAATAAGGAGGCTGTGAGGCTGACCACCACAAAGGTAAAAAATCCTATTCATAATTCTTTTTTTTTATTTTTACACGTTCATGTTAGCGTAATCTTTCGTACGGAAGATTACGATAACGCGAACGTACGATTAGCCTGGGTTACATTTATGTTTATGTTATTTGTGTCTTTGCCATTCTGCTTAACATTTTCTGAGATATACATTGCTTTTTATGTGTTGGTCAGCATTTTAATGTGCAATTTCATGCATAAAATAATGTATAAAATACTAAAAAGGTAAACATTCAGGGTGTTGGAATGGATTAAAACGATTTACATTATTTGTAATGGGAAAAATGATTTCGGTGTTCGAACAAATCGCTTTTCGAACAGGGTTCTGGAACGGATTATGGTCGAGAACCGAGGTACGACTGTACTAAAGTACTGGACAGCAGTGGTGCCCAACCACTGGGCCGGGGATCAGTACCAGTCCGTGGGTGAATTGGTGCCGGGCCTCAGAGAAATAATGTTTCCTTTTGGCCCCATCTGTCTATTACTTCCACTTGATCCATACCCATATCAACAAAAGAACTGACCAATAGAATGGCTAGGATTCCATCATCAATAATGCAACTATATTTGATTAGGAAATATTTTCTCAGTGAAGACAAGTCACTGAGTCATCGATACAAGATTCTAACTTTTTATACCGGTGTGGTAGCAGAAAATTATAGGCTGTGTGCACTTGAGAAATCCTTGTTGTGCCCATGCACTGTTAACTCAGGTAGGAAGATTTTTTTAGGTAGGAAAATATTTCAGAACACCAGAAATGTAATTTTATTAAGGGGTATTTATCTGCCACCACTTACGCAGTCCGTAAAAAAAGTACGAGACATTTAACCCATCCGTGACGCAAAAAAAGGGTTAGGGAACACCGGACCAGTATTTAGCATTTTGTCTTGCAGTGAAACCTCTTTATAACTCTTGTGGACTGTATTAAACTTTCATATTAAGGTGGGGGCCACAGAATAACATTCCAGGGGCCACAGGTTAGAGAGACCTGAGGTACAAGGTGAATGGACTTTTGACGTCGAGGAACTACACGTCTTTTTCCATGTCAGATATTGTCTCTCCCTGTGCATTAACTTCAAGATAAGACAAATAGTCATAGTCTAAGTTAAACCAAGTAATTATTTCACCATATTTTGCTTCTAAAACTTTTAGAACAAAAACAAAGGGGCCATATAACAAACATGGTCCAATCCAGTAGTTTGTTGATCTTATAGGGTTAAGAACAATCAACAAACTATCAGTGATAGCCAGAAATATGTACATATTTAAGCTAGAAACAAAATGTAGGCATGAGATTAAGTCTAAACCGTAGTTATTTTGTAGTTTTTATACTTAACTAATTGTTTTATTAACTGCGTGGAAGGGAGCTTACCTGGAGGAAATGGCGGTTTTGTTTTCTGACATTGAACTCGACCACCGTACGATTTAGTCCCAGAAACGTGAACCACGATAGAGATTCAGCTTTCCTCCACAAAACTTTGTTGACATCGATAACTTTTTTTAATTCCTTCGTTTGTTAACGGCGCTAAAAACACGGTGAAAGTGGAGCTAACAGACAACATGTCGCGAGGCCGGAGGGAAGGTTGGAAGGAAAACACGGAGACAAACGAATCCACAGGCCACAGACTCACTTCGTGTCTTACTTTCTATTAATTGTCATTACTTAGAATCGCTACATTCAACTTTAGCGGCCAAAAACGGCCAAACAGACTCAGGTGCACAGATTGGGGAGAATTTTGTGGAACCACAGCGCCTCTCTGTGGTCAAATTGAACATTACGGCCAGATTTACTCTGAGCACTTGTACCGGCGATCAAAAAAACATCTCAAATCAACAAATATTTTAAATATGAGATACAATAATATCAGTATATTGATAATCATTGTTTATGTATGTTGAATTCTCAAGTTTAATACATTAATACACATTTTCTCCCCAACAAAAATTTAAAAACTAAACTAAACTGCTATTTACCAAACTTCACAAACCTATTTTAATTTTTTTTCTTCTTTTTCTTCTTTCGGCTTAACCTATTTTTCAGTGGTTTCCACGGCGAGTCAACAATTTCCAGCTCCAACTTTCTATTTTTTTAACTATATCCTTATTTTAGAAGCAATGATTACAAGTGTTTAGTGACCGGACTGTTAAATGGATTAACGCAACTTTTGGAATAGTCGTTCATCTTACTTCCAGTATTAAACACTGTCATCTAGAGATGAGGCGAGGTACAGTCACAACAAATCAATGTAAAATACACTTTTTCTTTACCGTTTTCTTATATTTGTTGCTGCGTTATTATTGGGGGGTTTTACAGTGCCTTTATATTGTCTTCGTGGTTCTAGCAGGATCATGTTAAAGATAATTGTGTGCAATAATTGTATAATTGTGTCTTTCTTCAATTCCTGCCGATACATTAATGGTAGGGATAGATGGAAATGGTTGACTGTGGCAACACCTAAAAATAGGCACACGCAGAAAAGGACAAGAAGAAAATGAATGGTAGGAATGTCCAATAACATTGGTCCTCCATTATTGGGGGACCAATGTTATTGGACAATCCTACCATTTAGCCCCAGACCTCAGATCTTGGGCCAAATAGCAACATATATTGTTAATGATTGATGCCAAATCAATACTGATTTTAGAGAAATAGTGAGTTAAATGAAACTATGTTGTTATATTTTAATTATTACACTTTTCTTTGGGTCATGTTTGATTTCTCCCTTCACCGGAGGACGGCGCTGAAGCAGCAGACCACTACAATGATATGGCACCAGGATTGGGATTTAGAGACGTAGTGGTGATCCTTCCCTGCACCCCAATTCCCACATCTAGTGGATAAACTTTAAAAAAAAAAAATAAAAAATGTTGTAATTCTTCCTGTCCACTGTTGATTCCATCGCTCTGTGTGGAATGGTCAGCTTCAGAAACCTAAACCCAGCACGTGGAACCGACCGTGTGGAAATTCTATCCCAGATCCCATTCTGTTCATGTAATAAAAGCTTGTGTTCTGCCACAACCCATAAACAAAGCCTTCGTTGCAACCCTTATTATGTTGCTGGCATCCTATAGGACACAAATTTGCAATTTAAGTGGACAATAATCAGCTGAGTAGATGAGCACAGTGCTGTGCCATATGGCAACTGGTTGGCTGAATTATGGAGCGCCCTCTGCCAGCCGTGAAGGACAAGACGTCCTTCCTGCTCATATTTCTGAGGATTTCAATTTCTCTGTTGTTATTTCCCAGAAAAGCCTGAAAGCAGGTAATTCAATAAGAAAAACACAGGTTCTTTTTTTTTTTTTTTTTTTTAATGAAGTACTCGCCAACTTCCATCGTGCAGTGACTCTGCGGACGGTTGCTGCATTTATTTATTGGCCCAACAAAGAAAGAAAATAAATTATTCATTGGATTGTAAAACGCTGTTCACCGTCGCTCAGAAACCATTGAAATAAAAAGAAGTGGTTTATATTTGTTTATTTTTTTATTTTTTTTGCTTTGCTACAAAACACAGTCCCAGCAACATTTGTATTACCTGATTAAAAAAAAGAATAAAAAAAAACTATGACAGTTAACAAAAAACAATATACCAAAAACTACTCACTGCTACCCAGGAAAAAAAAATAAGCCATAGTATAAAATGAAGTTTTTTTTTCAGTCTACAACTCTAAAAGAACATTAGAAAAGGTTACTTAAAAGAAAGGCAAGTATCCACCACGTCATGTGCCACGTTACCACAACCGTTGTTCACGTCATTTCTTGAATATAAAGTAATGCAAATGCCTTACAATAAGTTAACGCAGGTTAAATTGCCTACGACTACAGCATCAACCAAGTAACAGTCAAATGTATCATAAAAATACACTTTAAAATTTTTTTTTCTTTTTGGCAATTTCACACATCACACGGGAAACTAATGAGCAAAAACGAAGAAATTAATTAACAAAACAAAGGAAGGAAACAAAATCTGGGTAGCAATATATTCTTTTTTGGTTTCTTGAGAACAATACGTTCCAATTTCGCGTGAGGCTGCCTGTACGAGCTTCGAAGATTTGCATACCGTCAGCGCTAAGTATTCAAACGATATAAATATATATGGACAAAATATACTAAAACTACTTTCATACATAAAGAATTAATGCCAGGTGGAAACTTTGTGTTTAAAAGTGTCAATAACTTAAAAAAAAAAACAAAAACAAATGAATCAACCAGGGAATACTTTCATACTTCTCAGAAACATGATGATGTAGCCCTAATCTCCTTATAATACTAAGGCTTTTACACTTCTTGATCAAACTGCACTGGAAAAAAAAACAGCACTCACATCCTAGTGCCAGGAATGAATCAAGTATAAATACTAAATAAAAAAAAACAATCCTCCTGTACAGGAACCTTTTCTGTCAAACCTACAAAATAAGTTAGTGTCAGGCAACTGTACACAATATTTACAGTTTAAATAAATGAGCTATGATCGTGTCTGATGACGTGGACATATGCTTTGGCTACAGTGGATTTCAATGAAACTGAAAAGCCTTCACCCATGCAGGAAAACCTACATACATCGGCATGATTTTTTTTTTTTTTGACAATGAAAATTGGCATATAATAATTGCCAAACTGACCGGACCGTGAAAGAAAAACAAAAAACAAGCACCTCCAATGAGAGTAAACCCTGTTTTCTGTGGCGTTCAACCAGCGGGCTGGGGTTCCTCAGGGCAGCGTATTTCAATCACTAGTGTTTAAGCCCTGAAGTTATAAACAATATCTGTGGCCATGATTGGAGGAGTGAAGACAGGAGTGATTTGTAAGAAAAAGATAAAAAAGTAAAACACAAATAAGAAGAAAATAAAGGAGCAGTCTGTGAGGACAAGTCTGGAGGTGGAGACAAGTAGACACATTCATTTCAGCAGCAGCCTTATCTCGTCGGCACATGGTGGGAGGAGTGTGTACGCCTAGGAATAGATGAGGAACAGTCGACACCTGTTACAGCAGGTGCCCAGTAAACATCTCAGCCTCCTGCAGAGACAGAAGAGGACTATTTGGTACAGGAGAGGTACGGGTTTGTGCGCGTGTGAGGGAGCGAGGGGGCGGGGAGACGGGCGAGCGAGAGCCGGAAAAGGTGGAGGCGCCGTCAGTCCACGTCGCTGAGGTCACTGACTGGCTCGTCCTGCACCACGCTCAGGTGGTTCATGGCGCGGCTGAAGGCGATCTGGACGGCCTTGCGGATGCTGGACGTTCGTCCCTCCATCATTTTGATCTTGTCTATGGTCTTGTCCATCCCCAAGGGAACCATCTTGGATCTAGGTAGCCATTGCCTGCAGGGAAACAAGCATTCTTAGCTCAACAGCCATTTTTTCACATTAGGAATAAACTGCCAAGCGATATCACCATAATATGTGGTTTTTGCAACGATTGTTGTCTGCGATAATGAAAGTCTGGTATGATCAAAAAATGCTTTTTAGAAAAAACAACTGTATATTTAAGTGAAAGTCACTAGATGGCAGCACTGCAGCTGACAAAATTAATAATTTTAGTAATATTGGCATATCAGAAAATGTTGAAAAGATAATAATATTAATAATTAACCGACAACGACTCTCAGTCACTCAGGTTATGGTCAAGGTTAAAGATTTTCATTGGGCAACTGAAAAAAAAAACTTTCGTAACAAAACTTAAACCTAAATAAAAATAATTACCAATAACCAATTATGTTTATTATTTATTAATTTTTCATATTTTTTTTTTTTCTTACAGTCATTGTCAGAGTGGTTCTGGTCTCACACCTTTTTGATGTGTTAAACCAGATGTTTAGGGTGGAATCTTTGGGGTTTTGATCATAAAAGGGCTTCGTAAGTAGGTAAAAGGTTGTGTCTTAAACAAACACATCTGTTGAAAGATGTTTTTTTTCAGGTTGACAAAAATTGCTTTTACACATCTCTCAAAACACCTGTCTTCCCTGGCCAAAACCTGAAGATCTTGGTCTTCCAGAGAGTGATTTGTAACGTTCACGTGTAGGTGGACGTGTTTGGGCCATGGGCCTGAGTAGCAGCGGCTTGGTTTCACCAATGTAGAGGAATCTACATAAAAGGCCTTCTTTATTCTCCTTTTGGCTTGTCCCTTGTCCTCTGTATCTTCTACTCTGACTCCCACTACCTCCATGTCCTCCCTCACTGCATCCACCAATCTCCTCTTTGTCTCCTTCCTGGTGGCTCCATCTTTAGGATCATTCTGTCCCTCCTCTGAACATGTCCAAACCATCTCAATCTGTCTTCTCTAGCTTTTTCTCCATACCTTCCTGTCTGTGTTGTCCCTCTAATCACCTCATTCCTGATCCTGTCCATCCTTGTCTCTCCTAAAGAGTATTCTTAACTCCTCCACCTCCAACTCTGCTTCCTGTCCCCTACCTATTCCTAGTGTGTCTTACGATAAACCATGGCTAGTCTGCATAAAAGGCCAATCTTCTTTTTAAAGTAAAGAATATACAATAAAATAAAAAGTCCAGCAACAGAGGTTGAATTTTTGACCATCCGAAGACGGACCAATTTGTTTCATGCAAACAATGTTGAGTGCAGGAATAATGATGAGCAGACAGACAGACAGACAGACAGACAGACAGACAGTCAGGTGCAAATCACATTCTCTAAAGAGAGAGAGACACACGCTCACCAGCTGCGCTTGTTGTCGAAGAAGAGGACGAGGTAGAGTTTCTCTTCGGCTTTGTACTGCATCTGCTCCCCGATGCGGAGCACGTCCGTGGGGGGCGTGGGGATGGACACCCCGTTGTGCTGGCTGCTCGTGCGAGGCATGTGAGGGTCGATGATCTACACACAGAGAGAGAGGCGCAGAGGGCGAGTTACATACACACATGTGCTCATGAATGCAAACATGCCAGCACAGACAGAAGCACTTTGGTGTAAAGATGGCTGTGCTGTTAATATGCTGTTAACTCACTCTCACACACACACACACACACGCACACACATGCAGGTGCTTATGCACAACACACTTCCATGCACACACGCAGACCCAGCCTGAAAGGAAAAAAAATATATATTTTCCTCACTTGTCCTTTAAATTGTAAGATCAACATTTTTGGATTTCTTTAAGTGAAAGGCTGCCACCTACAGGGCATTGATAGTAGTGTGTAATGACACCATAGTGAAGAAAATAAATTAAAAGAAAGAAAAAAAAAAAAAAAAGAAGGTATCAGTGATTGCCATGCATTCTATTCCACAAACACTCACCAAGGCCGGGTAGGAAGGGTATCCACTACATTTGGCCCAAACTAGCTTTAAGGGTTCCAATGCAACTGTTGCAGCACTAGCGGGCATCCAGATATTGCTGTTGCCAACCTCTATGGAAGCGGGAACAACACCAATCAAGTTATGTGTGGGTTCAAACACACACAGAAACACACTTGTCTACAGCCATGCAGGAGCACACAGAAACGACGACAACGGGCAGGAAATTCAGACTTTGTTTTGTCACCTCTGGAGCGACGGCGACTGGGAGATAGATTGAAATTTATCGGCCACTTGTACAGTTCATCAGCCAACTTTGAAGAGGGGTTGGGGGAATGGGGGAGTCGACCAGATGCTGAGTGCAGTTTCCAGCCACGTCTCACAGACTGAGCTAAAAGACTGGGCTTGGCCGCAGCCAAAACTCAGAAGGAGTTGGCCGACGGTGGCTGTCGATGTTTGACCCTGTTTGTGTTTGTGAATGAACACCAGGTGTCCTCACTCAGCAGGATCAGCGTGACGCTGAAGCTACGGTGACAACGGCACCAACACCCCGGTCCAACAGAACACTGGGCCATAGAGTGGCTGCACTGATACGCTTCACTGAGGCCAAGAAGTTTAGGAAACAAGACAAATACCCTGGTGTATTCATGGTGATGTAATCAGAATATATTTTACCGAATTTATCGAGTTTTGGGTTTTTTTCTCGCACATATTTTGTGATTCTTCTAAAGTCTGGCATTAATAAGACACATGTTTCACATGTTGTTTAAAAATATGTGCCAAGAACTGCTGTTCCATACATCCATAGTTTCATCAATGGGAGACGGCTGCTCCATGGGTTTCTTTTCTTTTGTTCCATACGATCAATTTAATGCTGTTGCTGATGCCGGAGAATTTTCTTTGAAGAAAGAGAGACCCAAACACCAGATAAATCCATGAAAATATATTCTCTTGGAGACAAACACCAATAAAATATATCCACAAATCATGTCGTAGTGATAGGGTGAGGGAAAACTGAAACAAAAAAAATTTACCAATTTGTTCACTCCTGCTTCTTCTAACTAAATCAGTGACAAATTAATTTGTTAAAAATTGTCAATGAAATCAATGCAGGCAGTCATGATGTTAAAAGGAACATCAGTAAAAAAAAAAAAAAAATTAAAAACACTCGGCTCAGTTATTTTCAGCAATAAACAGTTTAACTTTGATAACTTATTATGAAAATAGAAATATTTAATCTGAATTTAATCTGTCTAAATATGCAACAGCATTTCTACTAAGTTAATAATACTAAGTAATTTCTCCTGAAGTGAATAATTGACTACAGATCCCTTTAACAGGGTTTTAACAGTAGGACGTACAGAAGCAGGGACAGAGCACAGATGAGACATTTCAGTCAATAAAAGGCATTTCAAGAATATCAAGGACTAAATATTTTTAGAGCGAATGAACAGCTCCAATAATCACCCATCGCTCTTTTTAGTTGTGATTTATATATGTTTTTTAATCTTAAATGGAGTGGGTCGTCATAAGCCACTGTATATATAAATATAAATTAAAAAAATAGTTATTATGAAACATGACCAATGTAAGAGCAGTGACATTCCAGGGAGGGCTTCATGACCTGTGTTCCTGATTGAGAGCCTATAAATGCAGATTCCACATCACATCACGTTACGTCACACGTGCATGCAGGTCATTCTGTGGCTACGGGAGGCGAACTCACCTGCGGCGATCCGTGCTGCTTTCGCAAAGTTCCCCGTTTCGATGCACGCTATGAGCTCGCTCTTATCGTCCACAGTGTTCCTCCGGACCAACGCTGGTTTTCCCTTCCCGCATTTTGGAAGACTGAGAATGGTGCTGGAAAGAAGGGGAACAGAAAACGGGAATTGTCAACGTCACAGAACGGACACAAAGTGTTCCATGTGATGATGAATATGTAGGACACACACTTAAACACACACACACACATCGTTAGCAGTGTATTAGATCACTATTACGATTCATTATTTCTTAGATTATAGGAGACACTTGAGGAATAGAAAACATTAAAACATACTATTTTCATTTAAGGTTTTATTTTCAGTTGGATAAAAAAACCCAGGACTATTTATTGAATTCCAAAACAATGAACTAACTTAAAATAAGAACCTTCTTGGTTCTCTTTTTTTTTTTTTGAGGATGTATGAGACCCACTAGATGGCAGTAAAGCACTGTTTTTTGAAAACAAAAAGGTGAGTGTGGCCTGGTGCTGATCACATTTTAGATTAATAAATATATATATAGGGACAATGTTTCAAATTTTGCATCTATTAAAATGATTTTTTTTTACTGATTCCAGTTTCCAGAGCCTTACTTCATGTGAGCTGCTCCATAGTAACAGTGTTAAGCACTACTTCACACTTGACTTCCTCTAGGTTATTCATTCACACGCTCTGACCTGTCTACTATGAGTTCTTGTTTTTTTCTAAATAGTCTGCAAAGCCATAAAACCAACTCACATCAGTTCACAAATGGGTGCTATAGTATGTGTAAACTGGTGGTAAGCACTAAGAGCGCCCTCTAGTGCTGGGCAGGGAATCTGAATCCCAAAAGCATTTAGGTGAGTCAGTTAGTAGCAGAAAAAAAATAAGAGTTTGTGTTTGTATTCTCACTTGCTCTTTCTCTGTGTCTTCTCTGAATACTGTGCCTAGATGAACAGTGTGGACCTCCATTTTTTTTTTTTACCAGATACTTTTCCCAGGTAGCTGGTACCCTTGGACTATCACAGTTAAACCTGTTGATCATTCCAACTCCTCCAGAGGAAGAGTGATTCTTCTGCTCTTGAGGTTAAAAGATACTTTCTGCGGATAGTGTGGAGTGACATACAGATCCAACAAGAAGAGTGCAGTTTGGAAGCTGTGTCTCCACTGTTACCAAAAATCAAAGTGATTGTTCATTGTTCCTTGTTTTTTTTTTTTAATCCCCATCTGTTTGTTATACAAAGGCTTCAGGGACCAGAAAGCAGAAAAAACCCCACTGTAAACCGCTTCGTTCTTCACATTCTCACAGGTGAAATGAAATTAAAAGTGTTTATTTGCTGTGATGATTAACCTGGTGCTTCCTGGCAAGCTGCTACATGAGGAGATGGAGGACTCGGAGGCACAGCGTCTTCGTGGCTCCACAGGTCTACTTGTTCTCCGGGTGTCTTCCAACTCCTTCTCCACCTCCAGAAAAGCACTTGAAAGACCTGATGCAGAGCACAGCAGACATTCCTCTGAATCTTGTCCGTTGCTGATGTGTATGAATGTGTCATTCGGTTTTTGTTCTACAAGGCCAAATCTCTGCAGCAGTCTCTGTCTTTTAAAGTCTTACCGGTATTGAGTCGTTTGAGAGGAGACTCCTCTTTCTCTTCTTTTTCACCCTCACCTCCGACCTCCTCCTCCTCCTCCTCCTCCTCCTCCTCATCATCATCACCCCTGCTTTCGCTGCGTTTCCTTTTGTTACAGTGTAGCAGCGTCTCAAGCCGAGGTATAACCACCGACAGGAAGGACTTTGAGCCCAGTTGTGCAGCTTCTTCACCGTCCTCTCCGTCACGATTTTTCCTGATGACGCCATCTGCCGCCTCGTCCCCGCTCCTGTGAGGCTTTTGCGGACTGGAAGTCTTCGACTTACGGAACAGCACAGCCGTCCGCCGGCTGACAGTACCCGTAGGTTCCGCGAGGGTGGAGGTAGCCACCACGCTCATGTCTCCGTCCAGCAAAGAGTTCTGGAGGCTGTCGTGGGAGTGGCCGTTGAGTCGTGGGGCCGACGGCAGCAGTTCGGGGATCTCTCCGTCAAGTTTGCATCTCTTGCTGTGAGTCGTGTAATCGCAGTCTGTTGCAGTGTCGATGGGTTTGAGGGTGGGAGGCCCGGGGTCCGTGTCTGAGTGTATAAGCGGAGGAATGGAATCCGAGGGCTCCAGTTTAGGAGGAAGACACTTGTCTCCTGTGGCGAAGGATCAGATAAACACAGGTCAGGCTCAGGTAAAAGCATGGTGAGGATTCAGTATATATCAAGACTGCAATCTAAGGTCAGCGGAAAATAGAAGACATACCAATTTTAGGACTAATTATGGCCCCCAGGATTGGGTTAAAAAGAATTAAAATCTTAAAAATATTTCTTTTATATCACTGTAGAAATTCCTTTTGATTTTGTATCTTTATTTGTCCGTTAATATTCTTGCTGTGGATAATATACCTTTTGAAACAAGAACCTGACAATTACCATATGGCAAAGGGATCATTTGCAACAGGGCAAAATCCACCTTGTTTTGAATTTGTAAGAGGACAACACTGCATATAGCATATTGACCCAGAGTGTGTTAAATATGATTCAACAGGGGAGCAATTCTAATAAAAGAAGTAGAGTGGTGCAACGACCACATTTTTGTATCTTTATGTGCGTTTCCAAATGTATGATATTCTTGTTGTTAAATTATAACGAATTTCATGACAAAAAAAAAACATTCAGATTTTCTGAGCTACAGCTAGCACCTTTAAGATCAGAGGAATGGAATTTGTTTTCAAGTTTTAAATTCTGAAAAACCTATTCATCCTGCAAACAGAAAAAGTTTGGAATTACAAGTAAACCTCCCTCTAACCCAGGGGTATCAAACCAAATTACATCGTGGGTCTAGAATTTAAAACTGACGTGAAGTTAGGGGCCAAACTCAGAGAAATTAACTGTAAACGTGCGTGTGTTTTCCATTCTTTCCAGATATTAAATATTGTTTTTCCTATAGAAGCATTGAAACTGGAACAGTCCAAGCTTGATGTTATCAACACATGAGAAACTACCTTTTCTTCACACATCAGTGTTTCTTGTTCGATCTTTTTGTAGTCTTCCCAGATCATTTTAATGTAAATCTTTCTTTAGAGAACAAAATATATGCGCTATAACACATATAATATTATTACAACTAACTCTGACAGCACATAAGGTCTACATACTGTTGGTCCAACTCTAGTACACGTATGATTTTTTTCTCGCAGGCCAGATATAATTACACTGGAGGCCAAATTTGACCCCCCCGGCCTGAGTTTGTCAACTGTGCTCTCGCCCGTCCTTACAAAGAATATTTAAACCTGTGGTGTTTCTATAACTGCAGATTAAACATTTTTGTGCAGTGCTTAGTCACAAGTTTCAAACACCAACCCTCATCATCTGGAATATGTCCGTTAGGCTTCGATGTCTCCTCTTCCAGTTTGGGCGTCTCTGGGAGCGGTGGGGTTGATGCCGACGACGTCGGCCAGGACGACGGCGTGGAGAAAGCACTGTGATGGTGATGGTGGGAGGAGGGCAGGACTTTTTTCAGGCTCATGTCGCTGCGAACATCATTGATGGTCTTTTTGAGGAGTTTGAGGCGCTTGCTGCGGGAGGGGCTGGACTTCATGGCACAGGTCAGGTCAAACTTTTCCAGGAGCTGCTGCAGCTGCTTGTCCAGAGGCAGGTGATCCCGGTTGGCTGGTATAAGTAAACGGTCCACTAGGAGGAGAGTTGAGCACATTTGTAGAGTGATTTTAATGCATCTTTAACCCTAATGAGTTGGACAAAAGAAACATTTCACCAGTTCTCTTACCATCATCCCAGGAAAAGGGTGGAGGTGCTTTCATCTCTGGGGCTTCCGTCAGATGCATTCCGCACTCTGTGTCGAAGCCGATCTTCTCCACGTCACGCCGGGCCTTTCGGAGCAGGACTCCGCCCTGATCTCTGAGTCTAACGGCGGCTCGGTAGAAATAGGTCTCCTTAGAATTGTACTTCATGCAGTTGTCGATGATGAGGTTGAAATCGCACTCAAACTGCTCGATGTTGTTGTACGTCTGTGTGTCGATGCGCTGCCGCATAGTGGAGAAATCCATTGGATGCTTAATGTGGTCCAGATAATCTGGAACCTGCAAGAGATTGTACAAAAAGGACCACCGGGTCATTACACCTGTACGTTTATTCAAAATGTTTTAATTATTGGTTGAACTGCACAAAATGAATTCAAAACATTATCTTTATCTTAAAACTGCAAATCTGCAGCATATAACTCCATGTTTTCCAAGAAAAAGAAAACAGCTCGCCCAACGTGGGGCTCGAACCCACGACCCTGAGATTAAGAGTCTCATGCTCTACCGACTGAGCTAGCCGGGCCTGGACAGCAGGGCAAACATTTGCTCTTACGGACGTCATCTGTCAGGGGACTTTGATATCAGGTTACACATTCCATTGCTCAGTGCTGACGAAACAGGGGTGGGGGAGCAGGAGGATTTATGACCCACATCTTCAGGCCCAGGGCTTGTGGCAGGAAACATGCAGTGACAGCCTTAACAGTGTGTCTGAGGATAAGCTCTGTGATCGGACAGTTCCTCTTAGCAGACTCTGAGACAGGTTCTTTTACATGTCAGTTTGAAAGTCCAGTGTTTAAAGATGAATGTTTTCTCCTTTTTTTTCCCCCACAAGCAGAAAGTCAAACTATAAATTAATTTAACGTGTAGAAAATAGACATAGGAAATAACTGTTCCTGTGCAAGCGCTGTAAAATAAAACGGCTAAATTTGCTGTTAAATATTGTGTCCAAAAAGGGTTCAGTTGTGAACAACTGGACTTTTGGAGTTGAAAGACATTTCATTCCTCAACTGTGGAACTTCATCAGTTTCTGGTTGATGTCATAGTACACCAGTAGTTTTTTCTTCACATCTTTGTCCAATGGTGAAGGGAGTGGTCTAGAGGAGTAGAACTACTAGTGTTTCTTCTGACATCAACCAGAATCTGATGAAGTTCCTCAGTTGAGGAACGTCTTTCAACTCCAAAAGGAAGTCCAGTTGTCGACAACTAAACCCTTTTTGGATATCATGACCTGGATGAATGAGGATCTTCACAGACATTTGTGCAAATGCAATTTGAGAATGCAGAAAAAAAAAAAGAAAAATGACATAAACCTAAATTTTGTCATTTGTGCATGCTGAATCAAGAGTGTTTGAGTAAGTACGACAGGCTGTGTTTACCTCATTGATGTCCACTGGCTGCGCAAAGATCCTGGCCTGGTCTTTAGCTTGTAGCTGGTCCAGGAGAGTTCTCAGCAAAATACTGAAGGGAGTCAGCTGCATCTCCAAGAGCGTCTCCTGGAGTTTTATCTGTAATTCAGCACAAAAGGTGGTAATTTTGGTTGTTTTGTTTGTTGAGAGAGAGAGTTAAGAGTGTAAGAATTACACATGATTGGTAAATACCTCTTCTCTCTTTAGTTTCTCCCTCTTGCGAATCAACTCCAGCAGGAGGCGGGCCCTCTCCAGGTCGTGTCTGAGACGGTGCCATTCTTTAAGCTGGTCCTTTAATGCCCGGCTCTCCTCCTCATTCTGTCTCTGGAGGAAACATGCAAATAAAAAGAAAACATCAATACATGGGTCAAGGCGTTTAAAAAAAAAAAAACACAATAAATGCGTATTATCAACTATTAAAGTCATTCTAATTGTGGCCAATATGACTGTTTGTCTAAATAAATACTATACATTAGTGTTGCCCAACCTTTTTTGCCCCACGCACTGGTTAAATGTCTCGTGCTATTTCACGGACCGGCCAAGTTGTGGCAGATAAATACCCCCCGACAGAATTAAATTTCCGGTGTTCTGAAATATTTTCCTACCTATAAAATCTTCCTACCCCAAGTAACTGTTCATGCACACAACAAGGGTTTCCCAAGTGCACACAGCCTATAATTTTCTGCTACCAGACTGGTATAAAAAGTCAGAATCTTGTATTAATGACTCATTTTGAGTCATTAATATGTGTCATTTTGAGTTAATTGTTGTTGATTTAACTCAAAAAATATTTTCCAATCACATATGGTTGCATTTTTGATGATGGAATCTTAGCCATTCTATTGTTGATATGGGTATGGATCAAGTGTAAGTAATAGTCAGAAGGGGCCAAAAGGAAACATTATTTCTCTGTGGCCCAGCACCAATTCACCCACGGACCGGTACCGGTCCCTGCCTCAGTGGTTGGGGACCACTGCTCTAAATAATTTAGCAACTACAAAGAAAGGAAAAACAAAGCAAATAGAAGACTGAAAGTCTTCTGGGGTTGACTGACAGATGAACAAACCGGTTGAGCATTCTTCTGAGACTGCGTGCTCATCTGGAGTCGTCTGAGGAGGGGCAGTCCGTTCCTGGATTGCCTCTTCAGTGTCCAGTAATTTAAGGCCAGCTCTACAAAAGCTTTCTTCTTCTGAACCGACACTTGGTTCAAAATAGTTTGTAACCTAGAGAAGGATGAGTCGGGTATGAAAACAAGACCAGAAAAAAAGTAACAATGTTTTATGTTGCACAAAGGTGTTGAATCATGTTTACCTGTGAGCAGGAAACGTAGGCACAGGCGCGGGGGTCACAGCTTCACTTTCCTCTTCTGGCTCAACCTTTTTACTCTTGCTCTTTTTCTTGTGTTTCCCTTTGGAAGGCCCTTTGTCAGCAGCTTTGACTTTGTCCGATTTCTTGCACAGGCCATTTTTTGGTGCGACGTCGTCGTAGATGGTGAGAGGCCTCCTCACGCACCCGTTCGGTGTGTGAGCTCCACAGAAAGCGGTCTTCTTCACAGAGTACGTGGGCTCTCCAGTGTCCGTGACCTCCTTTACCGGTTCCATCTTCATGCAGAGGCCGGCCTTCTGGGCGCAGCTGACGTGGAAGGCAGTGTAACAGTTGGCTTTGTGGCACTGGATGCATGCCCCAACACCTTTCTCCTTGCAGAGGTAGCACGTGAGCTTCCAGCGGGCTGGAGGAATGTGGCTGACGCCATCAATAGGTTCAATGAAGGTGGTGTTGGTAAAGCCGACCTCGGGGACCCAGATGGCACAAACCACGTGGCCCCAGCGGTCATCGTCCGTCTTTTTCACTGCCCCACCCCTGTTGGGACAGAGGATGCACTCCGCGGGCCGAGAGGGTGACTGAAGGCAGTGTCTACACAGCCACTGGCCCTCAGGAATATAGGGCACACCGTAGCACTCCTGATGCACAGCGATATTACAGACGTCACAAAACAGAATTGCATTGCTGTTGTGGCCCTCCCCGTCCATGCATATGCTGCAGACGGCATCCTCGTCGATGGCGGCGTACTTTTCGCTGCTTTGGTCCAGGCTCTCCAGGTGCGATTCTTTCTCAAACCGGTCGACGAGGAATTCAAAAACATTGTGAGAAACCTGACTGATCCCTTCACTTCGTCGTTTCTCATTGACCAGTTCCAGCCACGCGTAATCTTCCTCGTCCATGTCGTACTCCGTCTCTTCATCCAGCTCTTCGTCTGTTTTCTCCGTGTATTTATAATAGGCAACTGGACGCCGAGGGACAGCTGGAATATTGTACTCCACCGTGCGACACTTGGGCTCTGGAAGCTTTGGACCAGTGTTGCGAGATGCCTGATGCCCGTTCCCCTCGCCTGGACTGGTGATACCCAGGGCGGCGTTTCTCTTCTCCTGGTTGTTTTTTAGCCTCACCGACCTCAGGAGGACTGGTTGTGGTTTCTCTGTATTCTCTTTATTGCTTGTACATTCCATCATCTCTTGTACCATGGGGTCTTCATCAGAGATCACGTCCAGCTTGTCAAATATGCTGAGGCGGTGGATGCGGCCATCCATCTCAAACTCCACCATGCGCTGGGCCTGTGCATACGTCAGGATTTGCTTGTTGGGGGAGGGCTTGATAGGAGAAGAAGGCCGCTGTGGAACCGCAGCGCGATGCTGCCGAGCTTTCTTCTTCATCTTGATGCTCCGTGTTGCTGAGGAGAAGTAGAATGAGAAAAGGTGAATAAGGTTTTTCAAGGGTTTACAATAACAGTCTACATACAATAAAAACAACACACATCTAATAAGACAGGATAGAAACTAACTGAATCAATCGTTTTTTTTTCTTTTAAAAGTAAGTAATGACATTCAAAACTTAATTTAAAAACTATGTGCACGATATAACGCAAATTCAAATATGTAGCCGAGTGAGTTAACCCAGCTGCAGTGGAACTTATTTCAAAATATTTACAGATTTTCTGAGAATTTTCAAATAGGCACATGCCATACAAGTATACTTGAGCACATCTTACAACATCCAATTCTGCTTCTGATTTTTCTAACCTCTATCCTCCTCACTGATCACACAGTAAAATGATGCAGAGAAAAACACATGGGTAGATGATTTAGTCAGAGTATCAATGAAAATGATTTGTTGATCATTTAAAAACTTCCTAATATTTTAGGATTAGCGGTTTACATTACGTGCCTTTCAGTTTATTTAGTTGGAGAAAGAATTGCTTCTTCAATAATACAACTCATGCATGGAATGATATACATTTTCCCCTCAGTCTCTTTTTACTGGCCAGCCTCAATACCTGAGATAGTTTTCAGTCACAAAGCCTTTGAATATTTTACGGCTTGGCTGAGACTTGTGTGATGCCCTGAAAAAATGGACATGTATCAATGAAAATGACTTAAGCTGGTCATTTAAAAATATCTAATATTATAGGACATGATGCAGATGTTATCAAAGCAGTCACTGTTATTATCCAGACTTAATACCCGAGATAGTTGTCATTCACAAAACCTTTTGAATATTTTACAGCTTGGCTAAGACTCATGTCACGCTCTTAAACAATGGACATTAAACAGGACTGAAACTCTTTAGAACAGGGGTGTCCAAAAGGTAGATCAGGGTCTCCCAGTAGATCTCCAAAGGATTGCCGGTAGATCCAGAACAATAACATAAAAGTGTGGACACCCCAGCTTTAGAAGTTGTCAAAGGGTAATGAAGACTAAATCTTGCCATCAGCCAATTTGTTTTGATTATGAATGGACTTTATAGTACCCTTTCTTTTTACTTGTAGATATAAAGAACTTGTGTTTTTTCCTGCTACTGTTTGTTTGCCTGCCTAGCCATCCTGGGTGGGGATCCCCTCCACTGTCCCTGAGGTTTCTTACTTTTTTCCCTGTCTGGGTTTTGGGGAGTTGGTGTGAGGGTATATGGGGGTATTTCTTCCTTATATTGCATATCGTTTCTGTTTTCATGTATGACTGTTTTGTGAAGTGCCTTGAGATAACTGTTGTTATGATATGGCAAGATAAACAAAAAGTTGAAGTTGAGTAGCAAAATGGGTTTCCTCTCCTTACATACGTCAACGATAAGTTAAAGAACTGTGTTCTTAATATGTAAAAATAAGCACTGCCTTATTTGAATCAAAGACAAAACGGTTGCGTTGAAATTTCATTTAAAGTACCACCAAATCCAACTGTGGCTGAAAAGTAAAATGTAGCCCTGCAGGGGTGAATACAAACCCGCGGAGTTGGGGAACCGTTGTGTGGCATGGACAGACACGGAAGTTTGTTTGTGCAAGAGAGATAACATGTGACCATTTTGTGCAGAGAAGTAGAAACCACAGAGAGAAACTGAGGAGCCACAGAGGCCAGTGCTAACAATAACAGTAGCTCCACAGGCTACCTAGCAGGAGCGACAAACGAGGGCAAATGGCGACAAACAAACATAAAACCCTCTGTATTTGTCCATTCAAAACGCATGTACAACACGGAACAAACTCAGTTTATATAAACTACCGTCCAACCTGTAAATCTGAGAAAATATAATGAAAAAAACCGAAGTACATACCTCCGATGCAGGAACCGTTTCGCTAGCCGTAGGAGACGGATGCTAACAGGCAGCCCTACAAAGCAGAGGCTGCACGGCCTGCTAAGTGGCTCTAATCCCGCACACAATGTTCTCATCCAACACGAGGCTCCTTCCCGCTGCCAAGAAGAGAGGAAATCTGATCGTCGGGGTCTGTGAATGTTCGCGAGGAAATTCAACAGCAAACGCTCCTAGTTTCGCAGTAGGCCATTCATAGATTAAAGTCACTCGCTAGCTGCAGTCGACCAAAGATCAGCAGTAGCAGCAGCAACAGCGGCAGCGGCAGCGGCAGCAGCAGCGACGAACGGCTCATCCCCCAACACAACAATGCGTTTCAGCAGACAACTCCCACCCTCACGCACCGCTCTACGTGTGACGCTAGAGGTCATGTCTAGTGGTGAATCTTGGATCGCACACAATGGTCCATCTGTTACAGGACAAATGTCCCGACTTTTTGTCAACCCACTGCAGGCAAAGACAAGAAAAAACGTTAAAACTTCAAATCTGGCAACATGCATCCACTGGCAAAGCTGAATATACACGACTGTTCAACTTAAGCGTTTTCCTTTAACAAGTTGTGTTACTTTGACACAATTTCGATTGAAAATAAAGAGGAAAGTCCGAGCCAGGAAACAACAAACGGTCTGCAGGAAGCCGCCCCGCCTTAAGGTCAAAGCTTCGTTCCAACCAAATGTTTTTGAGGTCATTTGGATCAGACCAACCTTCCTAACTCTCAAGTTGGGAATAAAAGTAGGGAATTTGTACCTGCTACAACGTCTACATTTGTGGCAGAATGTCCGTGAATGCACCACACAAAGTCGCGCCATTCATTAATTTATGAATGCAGTACTGGGTAAAAAGTTACATACGCTTAGGTATTCTGTATTTATGCGAAACTTTTTTGAACGAACAAAATATTATGATATGACAAAATTACTATATTTTTTAATAAATGTATATATAGATAGATATTTGCAAAAATACATTCCTAATATAAATGTTGTTAGTTAGTTAGTAGTATCATTTCTGTCTTTATCATTTCTGCGTTATATTTTATTTTAAAATTGAATTATTTCAGCTTAAAATAATATGTCCGAATAGGCAACTCGGTGTAATGTGAGATGCCTTGCTGCCTCAATACAATTTCATTATCACCTGAGGAAATATTAAACATTATTTCTAGAATCAGACTTTTCAATCGCAATACAATCTTTTTTCCCCATTTAGTTAGCAAACTGAACTACTGTGACTGGGTGGTCTCATATTGAACAAATGACTTTTAATTTAGTACTTACTTGTTAATATAATCCTTAGCTGAAGGCTAAAGTACAATACGTTAAAGTAAAAATGAACCAAATTACTCAAATTTCTAATGAATGTATATTTGCAAAAACATACATTCATAATATTATTGTAGTTGGTAGAACTCTGAGTATTGTCATTGTTGCATCATATATTATTTTATAATGAAATTGTTTCAGCTTAAAAGAATATATCCGAATAGGCAATACGGTGTTATGTGAGATTCTGCTCCCTCGGACGTTTACGACCCCCCCTCGTCGTCACACTGAAGACCCTACGCACTGTGACATCATTAAAACATGTTCCTTCCGTCTGACGCTGCGTGGAGCTGCTTCGGCCGAACGTGAAGTGCTAGCAAACCAGAAGACAAAAGCAACTAAAGTGAACCCCGCACCGGATCAATCAAATGTCTCAAATATAACCGTCCGAGGGGCCAAAACACAGGGATCGCATCGCAACAGTACACAGTAAGTGCTCCCCGATAACGTACCCGTCCGGGAATGATTTTGTGCGAATAGGACATTATAGGAAGCGCTGGTCTGATTCGGATCCCGTGTGGTTCGTCTCACAACGGCTGGGTTCTGCCTCAGCAGGTTAGCTTCAATGTCCTGTGTGTGTGTGGCCTAGCTGGCAGCTAACCAGCTAGCAGTGGCGGTGCTGTCCGAAATGGACTCGACGTTTCTGTGGGATCAACACTACAGTCGTAGACAAGTGACTTAAGTTACAGCGGCTCTAACAATTCCACGATGTGATTCCATGCGGAGGAAGCGCTGCACCTGAGTGTTGTTTTTATGTGTTTATTAGCCACGCGGCTAACGGACTTAGCACCAGTATAGCCCCACGGTGGTGTTTACTGACGGCGCCGCAGTAACTGACGACAGTTGTTGGGCGTCTCGGTAAATATTTGTGGGGTCTGAGGGTCACTTCAGTTCATTGGGGTGCTCTGTATTAGAAAATGAATGTAGTTACTTAACCCAACTATAAACCCTGCTTTAAAACTTATATAATAATCGAGAAATCTGAAGGACAGTCGGCGTTGGCTATTTCCCCCCCGTCCTCTCGACTCTTCCTGAACAGCACTTGAGGCAAAACCCGGAAAAACTGTCAAGTGATCATTTAGGAAATGGCTTGAAGGTTCTTGGCTTTTTTTGATGTCTAACCAGAATAAAATTAAAATATGCTCTGGAGCACTTTCTAAAGAAAATATATTATTTGATATAATTCAGTCAACCGCCTAATTATTTTGATAATTCTCCTGAGTTCTGTTGGGTGGTACTTTCGTACTCAGGCTGTTATCTTAGTTGATGAGGCCTGTGGAAACGAGCAACAAATTGTGCCCTGTGCTCCATGTACCATGAATAAAATATCTTATACTATATATAATATACGACCTTTTAGTTTTGTCACTGTGTATTTTGGTTATTTGAACCATTTCTAAATCTGAAATAACATTTCTAAACGGACTTTAACTTTTAATATATATTTGTAAATAGTCTGAAAAATACACAATAATATTTGTAGAGGAATGCTAGATAGGAATAAACGAGGAAGGCCAAAGAGGAGATTTATGGATACAGTGAGGGAGGACATGGAGGTAGTTGAGTTATAGGTGAAGATACAGAGGACAACCCCTGAAAAAAGATCTGAAAAATCCACAAATGAACACAATTGACCAAATTATGAAAAATATTATTAAACTATTAAGTCAGTTAGGGCTTTTATATTTTGATTGAAATAACTTTACTTTTTAGTTTTGTTGTTTAAATTTTTTGTGCTATTAATTTGCTCTGTGCTTCGTTAAGGCATTATATATTGGTCACTTCCTTAAGTCATATGTCATACAGTTGTTTTCCATGCTGGTCAAAGATTTAGAATTTACCAGATGTGAAAAGTATTATTATGTCATAAATAAATAACCTTGTTCACTGTTTGAAAGACTTAAATCTACTCCATTAGCAATGACTGCTCATATTTCAAAAATAATAATTGTTAGGGTCAAAAATCAACCAAACACCGTTGGTCTTCTGATTTGGCTGAACGTTAACATTGACGTTGAGTTAGCTAAATAAATAATGCCTACATACCCCGAGGTGGTCACAATGCAAATACAGGACCACTCCCAAATGGCGCCAGCTCATCTATTTGTTGTTGCAGGTTATGCATAGTAGGTTTGGCCGGCAACAACTAGAAGATGAAAGTAAGTTAGGACATTGCATCATAAATGCTAGATGACTAATCATGCTGCTGACCAGAAATTGATCATTTACAATGTCTTTGGCGAATTTAAATTGCTAGATTTAACACATAAATGTCCATCAGTCAATGGCCTAAAACCCACACATGTGAGCTTTCATGACCAGTGTAAATTGAAGAAAAAAAAAAACACAGCCATGGAAGATAAAATAAGATTGAAAATGCAACTATTTGTACCAGCAGAAAGTATTTTTCTTTCAAACCACTTACTGCACTGAACCACAGAACCTACTAGGAATCTCACAGATGTGATTTTATTGGTAGCTTTAAATCCAAACCATGAACGTTCCTGGTGCCACTTGATGTCTTGACACTCAGTCTTTCTCCATCAGTTGCAGAACGCAAAAACCTGGTGTTTAGGACTTAGTGTAGTTCTTGTAGTTGTACTATACCTGAAAAACCTGTTTTGTGGAATTTATTTTGTCCATTGTAATGGTGCTTTTTTTTTCTCTTGTTTCACTCTCCAGGTTATGTGTTGTGCAGTAATAGAACTTCTGTCATAAATGGAGAGCATCAAACAGGGACCCTGCAGCCTGGAGAGCCCCACACACATTACAACTCCTGCATGAGAACAGCTGTATCCATGAGTACACCTCAAGTCAGTGATCATATTTGACAAAGCAGGCCTGCCTACTACTACAGAGAATATTGGGGCTGCTACCATGGAGGGGGAGGAAGAGGTCTTTCACATGATAGAGGATATGATCAGCAAACCCCATACTCCAAATGAAAGTAAAAAATTAGAGGCAAAGGCAGCGTGTCTCAAAATTGAGGGCCAGGATGGATACGTATTTAAATCTTACAGCATTAACCCTCGGGACACTGCCACAGCAAATTCTCATGCCTGCTCCTCATCAACACTGGATAAAGACTCCTCACTCTACCCCCAGTTAACTTCTCAGGATGAAAAGCATTTGGCGTCCGATGAAGCGAAAGAGACTGACTTTACATATCCTTCCCTTGCGAACAAATACCTAAACACTGATACGGGAGAAAATGCCGAGATTGAAAATCATGAAAATGGTAAGGAAGAGGAGGAGGAGGAAGAAGAGGAGGAGGAGATGGAGGATGTAAATGAGTTAAAAGAGACCCCGGAAGATGAAAGTCTCGCGTTTGGCAGCTCATTCGGCCCTTTTTTAACACGAGACGGTGACGACTATAGCAGTTTACTGAGTCCATACACGGGCACCCTTTACGACGTTGCTATGGATGCTGTCACTCAGAGCCTTTTATCATCCATGAGGAGTCAAAACAACCCAAGGAAAAAATCTCCCGCTTGGAATCACTTTTGCATATCACCACGAGACAGTACCAAAGCAATCTGTTTATACTGCATGAAAGAGTTCAGTCGGGGTAAGAATGAGAAAGACCTGAGTACAAGTTGTTTGATGAGGCACGTGCGAAGGGCTCACCCGACTGTTCTTTTACAAGAAGGATCAGACGCATCGCTGAGTAATCTGACCGGCGCTCTCACCTCCTCTTTCATGCTTCCTATGCCTAATTCACCAAAAAATGGAGACATGATGAATATGACTAATTCTGCCTCAAAGAACACTTCACCGTCCACATCCTCAGCTGAAAATTTAGACCTGTCATCCAAAGAAGTGTTACCCAAAGTTGAACCAAAAGTAGAACAGTTTGCTAACATCGACCCAGTTGGCAGCATCCTCTCATCCTCCCATTCCAATGAAAACAACCTTGAAGATTTGTCAGAGGGAGGGCCTGAGCGTCTTCCCGGGACACCAAAAAGCTCCAGTTCCCGTCGCAGATCGGCTGTTTGGAAACACTTCTACCTTTCGCCTGCTGACAGTTCCAAAGCAGTATGTATCCATTGCATGAATGAATTCAGTAGAGGTAAAAATGGTAAAGACCTAGGGACAAGCTGCCTCATTCGTCACATGTGGAGGGCCCACAAAGAAGTTGTCATAGAAGACAACGGGCAGGGCAATCACATCCCACCACCATACACAAATCCGCCCTCACTTCTGGCCCGTACTACTTTACAGGATCTACCAGAAATTAAAAAAGAATCGCCAGTTTTTCCATCCTCACCAGAAACGGTATCAGAAGAACTCCCCCAGACCTTAGAGGACAGCATGGATATTCAACAGGAAGCAGAGGAAATGATGCAACTCTCAGGGCCAGAGTCTTCCCTCAACCTCTCTTTCAAAATTAAGACGGAGGATTTGCCCATGACTTCCTCACCCTGTGACCAGTCCGAGGGACTCGGCCTCAACCACGATCACTCTGTTTTCCAGCAAAACAAAAAGATAATGAAGCGAGTGAAATCTGAGGTGTGGCACCATTTCATAGTGTCGCCTGGCGATCAGTTGAAAGCACTGTGCCGTTACTGTCCCTGCGTCATCAGCCGAGGTAAACGGGGTGACTTTGGTACAAGCTGTCTGATGAGACATCTCATGAGACGCCACCCGGATGTCCTCAAAAACCAAAAAAGCACAGATGAAAAGGAATCTTCCTCCCCACATCCCTACGCCACTCTCACTGCAACAGATGCAGTTTCCACCAAAGAAACTGACAGCCCAGCGAGTGAGAAAAAACCCCAATCTCAGCCTGGTTTAAGTAAAAAGACGTCAAAACTGTGGAACCATTTCTCCATATCACCTACTGATCCCACCAAGGTGGTTTGTTTGCACTGTAGCCGCACAATTAGCAGAGGCAAAAAGACTACGAACCTCGGCACGAGTTGCCTTTTTAGACACATGCAGAGGTTTCATGGACATGTTCTTGACAGTAACAATACTATCTCAGGTGAAGTGCCGTCTGCTGAAATTCGCGTTAAACAAGAGCTCATGGACACTGCTGTTTACCAAACAGAACAGAGCCCTCAGCGGTTTGATGAACACCATCCGATTGCCAAAAAAATCACCAAGCTTATCGCAGAAATGCTCGCACTAGATCTTCAGCCATCAGCTTTGGTGGAGAATGCTGGACTCAACAGACTGCTAGAGTACCTCCAGCCTCAGTATTCTCTGCCACCTTCTTCTTTCTTTACCAGCACTGCCATACCAGATATGTATGAACGAGTGAAGGATGTTGTGTTGACCCACCTCAAAGAAGCTGAAGGTGGGGTCGTCCACTTCACAACTAGTATTTGGGTCAGCAGCCAGACAAGGGAATACCTGACCCTTACTGCTCATTGGGCAACCTACGAGTCAAGCATCAGACCCCAGAGTCAGGATTTTCACTGCTCTGCTCTTCTAAGTGTCTCTCAGATAGACTGTGACCAAGACGTGCAAGACATCCCAAAGCAGCTGGAGTTTTTGTGGGATTCTTGGATCACGTCCTCAGGGCTGAAAAGGGGCTTCACTGTAACTGACAACTTCACCATCAGAAACACGTTGGAGGACCATGGCCACGTCACCGTGCAGTGTTTTGGACACACTATAGACCTCATTGTTAGCGAAGCCATAAAAAGCCAGAGAATGGTCCAGAACCTCTTGAGTATTGCACGAAAGATATGTGAACGTGTGCACCGCTCAGCGAAGGCCAAGGAGAAGTTGACTGAGTTTCAGAGGGTCCACGAGCTGCCGGAGAACCCGTTGATCCAGGATGTACCATCCAAATGGATGACATCTTTCTTCATGCTGGAGCGTCTCGTAGAGCAGAAGAAAGCTATCGACGAGATGTCGATCGAGTGCAATTTCAGGGAAGTGATCAGCTGCGACCAGTGGGAGGTGATGCTGTCCGTCTGCAATGCTCTGAAACCTTTCGAGGTTGCCTGTAGGGAGATGAGCAGCCACACTGCCACTCTGGGTCAGGTGATACCACTCATCCACATCCTCAACAGAAAGATCGACCTGCTGTTTGACGAGACTGTGGGCATAGACACCATGCTCAAGTCTCTAAAAGAAGCCATGGTGAGCAGAATGTCGGGAACACTGCAGGATCCACGATACATGTGGGCCACCATGTTGGACCCGCGATACAAGATATCGTTGTTCACTGAAGAAGAAGCAGAGCAATGTAAACAAGAGCTAATCAGTGAGATGGACTCGTCCTCTTCTACCTCAGATTCAGACAAGCCTCTGCTGCCCAACGGCTGTAACGAAAACCCGGAATCATCCACCAGTCCTCAAACCAACCAGGAAAGCCTTTGGTCCTTAATGGCTGACGTCAGGCAAAAGGTAAAAAACGAAGACAAGCCAAAGTCTGCGGAGCTGGCAGTGCTGGAGTACCTTGAGGAAGACATCCTTGATCAAAGCTGTGATCCCCTCGATTACTGGAACCTGAAAAAGTTCCTCTGGCCCGATCTCGCCAAAGTAGCTGCCCGCTACGTTGGCTGCCCTCCCAGCATCATCCCAGCAGAGACACTGTTCAGCACAGCGAGTGTCAACTGTGCCCTTAACCAGCCCAGGCCTTTACTGGAAAACTTGGAGGGTCTGTTGTTCCTCAAGGTCAACCTCCCTTTGATCTATTTTCAGTACTGATTTAATATTGAGCATTGACTTGAAAAAAGAAAAACCTTTATTTAAGGACCAAGTTGAAGAGCTGTGAAATGGGGTGGGGAGGGACGGGGTGTCCTTGATAGGAATAATGTAAAATATCAATTTCTACACTGATTCTGAGTCTCAATGAACAGACCAGATGGGGTTTTATTGTATTCTGTGTACTACTGTTAAAACACTCTGGAGCAGATGTGATTTAAAAAAAAAAAAAACATCTCAGCCAGAAGTGTCATCAGGAAGGGAGGGGTTTTCTAGCTATCGGGGGTTTGATGATGATGTGTTTGCCTGTAAATCAACGTTTGTTTTCTGTGTCTACTCTGTCCTCGTGCCTTATCCAAAAACTACTTCAGGTCAAAAATGCTGTAAATATTTTGTTAAGATTTACGCAGATCAATTCAGGATGCTTTGAATTTATTTCTCTTATGGATGTGATAGATGCAGAATTGTTTTCTTTATGAAAACATGGTCCAAAAATAAATGCTGTGACTGAAAGATGTTTTAAGTTAATGTTATTTAATTTTCATTGTTGAATTTTGTGGCTTATGGTACTGTCATTTAGAAATAGATATTTTTACTTGTGAAATGTTTTTAATAAGATAATGTACAAAATTGCTGTATTTTCAGAATAAGGATAATAAGTTTGTTTGGAATTTACAGTTTGTCTCTTAAGCACAATTTAAGTTTATTTTCAGGGGAATTAAATTATGGGTTTATTATTGAGTAAGGCGATGTACTGTACATTTTATATGAAATTACTTCTGAACTTAATTTGATAAATGTTTTGAGCATTGAGACTGGAACCATGCACATTTTGTGGTCATTTGTAAATAAAGGTTTTCCATATGCAATGTTGTATTTGGTGTTTAATGTGTAAAGGGGTTTTAGTAGTTGCCAATGCCAAGGAAACAGTTTGTCATCAAGTTTATCTACATTGTCATCTACAGCAGTGGGTGATTATCACCACCAGTTTTGTAACTCGCATTTGGTCCGAAAATACCCTGACCCCAGATCTTACAGCATGTCAGCGAAAGTCACTCCTTGTGTTGTCGAGCTCCGGTCTTTCTCTCCATCAGCACGATTTTACGTTGCAGTTTCACACTGACAGGAGGGAAGTGAAACAAGTCGATGGCGAGGTTACTGTAACCGTCAATGAAGGCCACAGGGCGGTGAGTGTCCTGGAGCAGCTGCAGCTTTGATACGTCAGCTTCTGTGAGCAAATGTGTGTAAGTCTTGATTTCTGGACTCGTGGGATTTATGTCCTCCCTTTTGTCGTATCTGTAAAGAGTAGCAGGTCCAAACATCAATATCGGCCGTATACAGTTTTTAGATCAACATACAAAAAGAAGAACTTACCTCCAGTGTCGGTTTAGTTCCAAAAACCGCGTCACTCCAGTTTCAGCCGTGTAAGTGTCAATGTGGACAAAAACATCTAAAAATTAAGAGGCAGAAATGCATTTACTATTGATGTATATTCTTTAAACAGTGTTAAAAGTGTTTTAATATTCAATTTGTACATACAGATTATATATATTGCCCTTGATTTTCCAAAGGATACTCCCAAGAGATTAATAAAGTCCTATTGATCTTAATTACCAGATTAATTAGATTTAACATAATTACTTCTTTTTTTTACTTTAGTTAACAGCTTAAAGCAGGGGTGTCCAAACTGTTCCACAAAGGGCCGGTGTGGCCGCTGGTTTTTGTTCCAACCAACCAAGAGCACACAGCTTGACCAATCAGGTGTCTGATGACTAATTAGATTTAACATAATTACTTCTTTTTTTACTTTAGTTAATAACAGCTTAAAGTAATTTCTCACCCGCAGAGGGTGACAACAGCCTGTGAAGCTGGAGAATCCCATGGCCTCCTGGGTAATTGTAATGGGAAATATACAGGCAAAGAGTAGAATACGCTGAATTAACCAACAGCTGAATAATTACAACCACAGAGCCCAGCTTGTACATCCAGGATTTCTTGAAGTTGGACAAGCTAAAATAAAGCATAAAAACAAATTGAGATTAAGACATGTAATTCTGCTTAAATAAAATATTTCTATAAATGCCCTATGTATGTTTTATTTTGTAAAATGTTTACTTTTCATGACAATTTTCTGCTTTTACTTACATAAAAGAACAACCTCGGGCGGCCACCAAACTGAGCACAGGGAAAGTGTATATGATGAAGCGCAACTCCTTGTGGGGGAGCAGTGAGTAGATAAGGATGAAGCCAATTGTTGGGAGCGAAATGATTCTCATTCTTCTGTCAAGAAGACCCAGGGGGATAAAGAGCAGTGAACATCCCAGGGCACGGGGCAGCACGGAGTAGAAATACCAGAGGAAGGGGGAGGTTTAGGAGAGCAATAAATCAAGGAAAATGTTATATTAATTTGCAAGAAGGTGGAAAATACTGCAGCACTTAGGACAGACACATATAGAGATCTACAGGTGCCAATTTAAAGGATATTCCCCAATTGGAACTCTTGTTGAGGAAAGTGTTGTACCACAAAACCTGACCTTCAGGCCACAAAAGTGTTCTCCAAAAGAAGGTGTCGACAGCCACAGATAGAGCTTAAAAAAAAAAAAGAACATGAAAATGACATGAGAAAACAAAATAATTGTTGTTAAAATGTTCTCACTGACCAAGTGATAAGATCCCAGAAGGAACAGCATAGTAAAGCAGCTCCCAAACTCCTAGCCTCCTGCTCAGTAATGACATCAACAACATGAGACCCATGAAGATGCAGAGCTCCGACCGGAACACGATAATGACAAATGCAGAAAGGCAGATGAAGCGACCTTGTTTCTGAGCCATCCAAGACGCAAATGCAACGAGTACTGGAAACAGAATTATCAGTGATAAATATAAAGTTAAACTATAGAAAAGTAAAAGTTAAATAGAGACTTATAGGCATCATGAGACGTGCAGCGTACCTAGTGGTAGAGCAAATACATTCGGGAGAGTCCTGGTACTGTAGAACATCAGGTGAAACTGTGATGCACACATCAAACAGAAGAGTCTGGCCATGGCTGCACCAAACTGCCTCTTCACCTCTTGCTGCATGTGCCATAAGGCACCAACAACACAGAACCCCAGGGAGGCACGAACTGCAGAAAACCACCATAATTTGTCAATAAGGACTTTTTTTTTTTACATCCATCAATTATTTACTGATATTTAATGAAAATTAAATGAAAAAGATGCTCAAATAAAATAAGATGCTTTACCTATGAGCTGTGTGTAGAATTTTGGAATATCCAGCTGGGATGATAAAAACACAATGGGGGAGGAGAAAAAAGAGAGGAACAGAGGGCCAATAAACGTCCTCGGCACCACACCAGGGAAATCATGATGGTCGTACTAAAAGGTTGAAAATATTTATTAGTTTTTAATGCACACTGAATGAATGGGACCAATATATTACTATATTAAAGGAGCTCTATATTAAACTGATAATGTGACCTGGTAAAACATAGTGCTTTTTATTAGATGCGTTTATTAAATACCGGTATGTGCATATAGCATTTTACAAAAGTGACAGCCTGACATTCTGTACAATTAACATCTTCTCAGCACCTTTATCCCCTCGGTCTCGTTCTTACCTTGTCAAAGTCAAGTCTGTGATACAAAATATCGTGCACTGCTTGCAAATTAAAGCTCTCTTCAACCTTTGTAAATGGGCATATAAATAAATGCAGGAGAGACACAGAAATTAACAACAAAAACAGAGGAAGCCTCCAAACACCCCTCTTTTCCGCCATGACAGCTCGAAGCTTTGTGTGACTTCCGGTCAAAACAGGAAGTGGGGGAAGTGATTTCTTATCTGAAAAAATATATTAGGACTGCTCCTTTATTTTGGCCAAAGTTTTAATCAAATACGTTTTTCGGAAAATTATCAGTTACTTTTATAATAAACATGTTGATATTTCACAAATTTCACACATGCAGACGGAGCTCTTTGTCCCGCGCGTGGCGGTGTTCAATTGGGTAAAACTGTGATTGACAGTAAGTTCTGACGAATCCGCGCTAGCCACAGTTCGAAACAGAAGCTGACGCGGAAAACAGTAGTCGGTTCTTTTTTGTTAGCCAACCGGCATGTAAATACTATTCTTGTTTGCGTTGCATAGACAGCACCAAACGAGATTAAATGTTTCGTGTCCATTTTGTAGATGAGTCCGAACTAATTAGTGTGTGCGTCCTGATGTGATATTGGGTGAAAAGTAATTGGTAGAAATGCTGTTCACGGGCTCAAAGCTACGATTGAATAGGCGTCTGTCCTGCCTAACAGTTATTTTATTTCTACAAGTCAGCTTTGCCAAAAAAGACTTAAAAGAATCCTGCCACACATGCCAGCAGATTATTGAAAACTTTAACAAGGTAAGTCGAGCTTCAATAACGTCAGTTTGTCCACGTTTGTCTTCTGTGACATAACAGTATCCTGTTACTGAAGATGCAATTTACCTTTGAGTCAGTCTCACTTTACCGTTGCACATCAACATATGGCTTTTGTTGTAGGGGTTTGAAAGGACAGCGAAGCAGAACTTTGGTGGAGGTAACACAGCCTGGGAGGAGAGGACACTGTCCAAATATGAGACGAGGTGAGATGGTGCAACCTGATTCTTTTTCACTGCTGGTCAATGTGACTCTGACACATGTCAACACATGTCGTGCTGGCTTTTGGGAAAGTAACAGGTTGAATATCTTTTTCTTTTCAGTGTGTCTCTTTTTACAGGGACCATCCTTTTCCTTCTCTGTCTTCTAAATCTTCTACTCTGACTCCAACTACCTCCATGTCCTCCCTCACTGCATCCATCAATCTCCTCTTCGTCTCCTACCTGGTAGCTCCATCTCTAGGATCATTCTTCTACCAATGTATCCACTGTCCCTCCTCTGAACATGTCCAAACCATCTCAATCTGTCTTCTCTAGCTTTTTCTCCAAACCTTCCTGTCTGTGTTGTCCCTCTAATCACCTCATTCCTGATCCTGTCCATCCTTGTCTTTCCTAAAGAGAACCTTCAGCATCTTTAACTCCTCCACCTCCAGCTATGCCTCCCGTCTTCTGCCTATTCCTAGTGTCTCTAATCCATCCATCATGGCTGGTCTCACCACTGTCCTGTAAACCTTTTCCTTCACCTAAGCTGACTCTCTTCTCTCATGGATCACTCCTGATTCTTTTCTTCAGCTGTTCCATCCTGCCTCCACTCTATTCTTCAGGATTTACCAGTTGGACAATATTATCGGCCTGATATTTAGGGAATGATCAGTTAAAGATCTTTGTTTTTTTTTCTCCTGATGATCTAAATTAGTTGAACTCACGTGTAAGTTCCTGAGATGTTCACCTCTGTTTTGGAGGAAGCCACTACATTTTTGGTTATGGTTGATATTGGATAATGGTTGTTGGGACGATTCTGGCAGAAAGTCTATAGCAGACACAACTTCTTGTTTTCTTCTTCCTCTTTTTCTTTTCAAATACTTTTCATTGAGTGGTGTTGGGAAAATGAATAAAATTATTGTTTTGTGGTTTGAACATCACTGTGTGCAGTGGAGCATCTACTGTCCAGTCCTGACAGACACACATTTCCTCAGTTGCCAACAGGAGGAACCTATGGAACCGGATGACAAACATACTAATATAGAGAATTTACGATCTCAATATTAGCATAGCATTAGCATACATTACAATTTTTCACTGAGTGTGACAACAGTGACTGTAACTTCAACCTTCCCTCGTCTGTTGGCAGTGAGATCCGTCTGATGGAGATCATCGAGGGCCTGTGTGACAGCAGCAGCTTTGAGTGCAACCACATGTTAGAAGAACACGAAGAAAAATTTGAGACCTGGTGGTTCAAGAAGTGAGTGTGATCACTATATAATACTTTGTTATTCCTAACTAGAAACCTTGGTTATTGTGGTGTGTGATTGGACTCAGTGCAACTGTTAGAGTTTTTTATTATATTTTGCCAGTGGCAGTAAATGCATGTTATCTTATCACTCTGTCTGTTCCAAAGTGTAATTACACATCATGATTATATAACACCCCAGCAACAGTGGACAACGGCTGAATTATTTATTATTTTATTGATTTGTTTGCTTAGTTTCAAAAACCTAGCAATCTTTATGACGGTCTGATGTGGAAAATTAATTTTAGAATTCATTTATTGATTTTCTTTTTTATTATTTTTACAATACAGGAAATCAAAACACCCTGATTTGCACAAGTGGTTCTGCATTGAAAGCATTAAAGTGTGCTGTCCAAAGGGGACATTTGGACTGGACTGCAATGGTGAGACAACGTTTCTTGTTTGCAGTCATGATTTCTTTATACCCATAGATGGCACCTGGACATTGTAGGTTTCTCATAACCTCCTGGATAAGAGGTGAAAGATCTTTAAGAAACCTACTATGTCCAGTCGCCCTCTAAGGAACTATTCTTAGATTAAATGACCTGGATGACTAATAACCAACACAAACATACACAAATTGTTCCTATATTTTGTGTCAAGCCTGTGTAGGGGGATCTGAGAGTCCATGTCACAGAAATGGAAGGTGCAATGGCGATGGTACCCGAGGAGGGAACGGAAAGTGCAGCTGCGATAACGGTTACAAGGGGGAGTTCTGTCTGGACTGCAGTGATGGTTACTTTAACGAAGTCAGGAATGAAACCTTTTCACTTTGCACAGGTACAGTCAGTAGATGCATAAAGCACTTAATGATATTTTTCCCGTATAAACAGTCATGGAAAAGTCCCATGTTTTTTTCAGTTTTTTGTTTCATTTAATGCCTGGTACCAGTATACCTGGTACTTCAGTTATATTACCAGAAGAATAAAATAAACAGTAAAAGAGTCAATGTCTAAAAGCAGTACAATGCCACAGCTATTGATGTAAGAACTTAATTAATTATGGTTGCTATCAAGAAAACCATGGAAAATGTCTAGATTTTAGCTCCAAAATGAATCTCTTCTGAGCTATTTTTGGTGTTTTTATTATATTTTTCCAAGCAAATGTACCTTTAGTGGTAGCAGCCATTAAATTAAACAAGAAACTGAAGAAAACATCAGGGTGGTCTCCTAGATTTTCCCATGACTTTATATACTGTATATGTAAATTTAATTGGTGTGCATGTCACTGCAACAGTTGTAATGAAGAAATCTTTAACGGACGTTGCCTAGCAACCACTGTGACGCGGCCATAATGTGACAACTTTTCTGTGCTGCCCTATCAGTGCTGAGTTTAGTTTGGCACGCGCCGGTTTCTGTACAATTCCTACTCATACATTTCTGATTACAGAACAGCTGGACTTCTTAAGTTATATTATTTTTAGTTAAATTATTTTTTTACAGGAATTAAAACAAACATGTGGCCATAAGTTTTTTATTGGCCTAAATCTGGGATGTACCAATATGGTATTCCTTGTTACATTTATGTGAAAGAAAGATAAAGCCAATAAGACAGCTGGAAATCTCGTTGTAATGTTCAACTAGACCTGTTGGTGTCGCTGCAGTGCTGGACTTTAAATACTTAACAAAAGGTTTTAGTTACTATAGCCTGAGTGCACTCAGTCGTAAACCTGAGAACTCAAGAACAATCCCTGTCCTTGTGTCTTCCTGCAGAATGTCACTCGTCTTGCAAGACCTGCTCCGGAGCAACCAATCAGGATTGTGATGAGTGCAAGGAGGGCTGGGAGGAGGACGACCAGGAAGCTTGTGTTGGTATGAGCCCCATAAATCTTCACACACTGTGAAATACATACTGCCAATTTTCTGCCGGAACCAGGTGAGATATTGAGACTGTGGATCTTACTGTTGTGTTTGTCTGCAGATGTAGACGAGTGCTCCAGGGACCCATCTCCATGTAATGAAGATCAGTTCTGCACCAACTCAGACGGATCCTACTTCTGCAAGAGTATGAAAAACCATGGCTGTTTATCTTATTTCATCCAAACGGGTTACAAAGACATTAAATTGAAAACTAACACAGATTTTTTTTTTCTTCCTTGTCCTTTACAGCCTGTGACAGAGTTTGCTCTGGCTGCACTGGAGCAGGTGCTGATAAATGCAAGGGCTGTGCCAGTGGTTACCAGGAAGTGGAGGGCCGCTGCACAGGTAGGTGGGGATGCATGGACGGCTGGTGTCGAGTGGCTCTATATAGGACAAGTGACTGTGACGCACAAAAAAAAACCCCGTCAAGGTGTAAGTGTTATATGTCAAGAGTCAGAACTGACTTTAAATAAAGGCTTAAACATTTCTGAACCAAAAGAAGAAGAATGAAGGGCAGTCATAGCTGGACAGAATACATGTGTGTAAATGAATGAGAGATCAGTGGAATGGTGAGATTACAGGGAGCAAAGGTGGAGAAGGTGGAGGAGTTAAAATACCAAGGACTGTTGAAGAGAGGAGAAGAATAGAGAAGAGGCAGGAAAGAATGCTGAGAAAAGAGTCAGCTAAGGTGAAGGGACAGGTTTACAGGACAGTTGTGAGACCAGACATGGATGGATGGATTAGAGACTCTAGGAATAAGAAGACAGGAGACAGAACTGGAAGTGGAGGAGTTAAAGATGCTGAGATTCTCTTTAGGAGAGACAAGGATGAACAGGATCAGGAATGAAGTGATTAGAGGGACAACACAGAGTGGAAGGTTTGGAGAAAAAAAAACTAGAGAAGCCAGATTGAGATGGTTTGGACATGTTCAGAGGAGGGACAGTGGAGACATTGGTAGAAGAATGATCCTAGAGATGGAGCTACCAGGTAGGAGACAAAGATGAGGTTGAGGGATGGAGGGAGGACATGGAGGTAGTTGGAGTCAGAGTTGAGGATACAGAGGACAGGAGGAGATGGAAATTGTTGACTCTTTGTGGCAACCCCTGAGAAAAGGGACAAGCCAAAAGGAGAAGAAGACGTGAGGGAGGACATGGAGGTAGTTGAAGTCGGAGTTGAAGATATAGAAAACAGGATGAGACAGAAGACGTCGGTTTGCTGTGGTTACAAAAATATCTTAAGTCTTAAGTTAAACTAGATGTGTATAAGAGACAGAGTGGAAGGTTTGGAGAAAAAAAAACTAGAGAAGCCAGATTGAGATGGTTTGGACATGTTCAGAGGAGGGACAGTGGAGACATTGGTAGAAGAATGATCCTAGAGATGGAGCTACCAGGTAGGAGACAAAGATGAGGTTGAGGGATGGAGGGAGGACATGGAGGTAGTTGAAGTCGGAGTTGAAGATATAGAAAACAGGATGAGACAGAAGACGTCGGTTTGCTGTGGTTACTCCTGACAAAAAAAGGACAAACAGAAAGAATAGAAAAGAAAAAGACAGATTACACAATTTAGTTATTTTGTGAAACTGTACACGTAACTCCCATATTTGGCCCGCAGATGGTGCTAAGTGCACATTAAAAAAAACCTGCAACCTGTTCTCATTGACCAAAGCTGTCTGTGATCTGAATGTCCTTAAATGACCTCAAGCACATCAAATCTTAAACATTAAACCCTGAGCTTTTCCATTTCTGTTTTCCTCAGATGTGGATGAGTGCTCCCAGTCGGAGTCAGTGTGTACGAAGGAGCACCAGGAGTGTGTGAACACTAAAGGCAGCTTCGTTTGTATCTGTTCAAGTGGCTACGAGGAGAAGGACGATGAGTGTGTTCAAATCCCACAGCCAGGTGAGTTGGTGTATTAGAACTATGAAGTCAGAGTGGGTTAAAAACAAGTGAATGATTAAATTATTCATTATTTTTTCATATTTTCAGAAAAAACAGAAAATACTGAAGCAGCAGCGGAGGAGACCAACAATCCTCACGCAGAACTTTGACATCAAACTGGAACCTTTGAATCTGCAGCCGTAGATGATCATTCTTGATGGCTAACATCGAGCACTTATGCAGCAGTCGCACTTCTGGACCAACCAATGCTGCCCCCGGTGGCTGTGGACCCTGGATTATAGGACAATAAGAGACATTTTAATGAACTGGTGTTGCTGGTTGTTGTCGCTTTTCTCCTCAGTGTTCTCACTTTTAACGACCACTTGTTTTCTTTGTCTACTTCTTACATTTAAAGTTGGTTTAATAAAGGATGAAAAAATTGATGAGCGCCCTTTGGAAAAAAAACGCGGTATCTCATTTTAATTTAACAGAACTGCGTTTTAAAGGTGGCAATTGCAGTTTAGCTTTCTGACCACAAGGTGGGGGTCTAGTCACTTGTAATAGTGGCTTTTGCAGTTTTTGTAAAACCGGAGGCCCTTAGGGTTTCCTCTCTCACTGTGTGTGTATGTACTGTATATACAGTACATACCTATATACATATACATACGTGTATATATACATATGTGTTTATATGTATACATATACATATATGTACACATATATATATATGTACACATATATATGTGTATATGTATACATATACATATAAGTACACATATATATATACCTATATAGGTATATATGTATGTTTATATGTATATACAAGGTGGGGGTCTAGTTACTTGTAATAGTGGCTTTCACAGTTTTTGTAAAACCGGAGGCCCTTAGGGTTTCCTCTCTCACTATGTGTGTGTATATATGTATATATATATATATGTATATGTGTATGCATATATACATGTATATATGTATATGTGTATGCATATATACACATATGTATATGTATGCACTGTATATACAGTATGTATATATGTTATATATGTATATAAATAGCTATATATATATAGTTATATCTATCTATATACATATATATGTATATATGTATATTTATATGTATATATAAGGTGGGGGTCTGGTTACTTGTAGGGGTCTAGTTGCTTGTGTTGGCTTTTCACAGTTTTGTAAATGTGTGTATATATGTATATACTGTATATGTATACATATATACTTACTCAATTGAATTTATACTTTAAATGGGTTAAATGTTACAGGATGACTGGAAAATATTCATAATTGTTTAGAATAACAAATGCTTCATAATTAAGATTACCAAAAATCTTATCATTGTTGGTGGAGAACTCCCACAGATTACCACTGACCCCTCGGTTAAAACCATCACATCAGACGATTTATTCCTAAAGATCCCAGCAGTGGGCAGCAAAGTAACCTCACAAATGTCAGGAAGATTTTTTTGGCCAAAACCTTATCCTGGCCCCACTGGGATCAAAGCATATTTTCCTAACCCGAGTCTTACCTCGGAGTTTGTCTTCCCAGCCTCCTGTGGAATGATGTCAGCTGTTTTGACTTGACAAGCCCACTTAGGTGGAAGAATCATCCAGTCGAGACCTGCCTGAGCTGGTGGTAGTCAGGCAGCAGAGGTGCAATCATTCCACATCCTCCCATCACCCTGCACACACACCAACAAAAGGACGGAGATTAGGAACATCCTTATTTCCGCTGGATTAAATTCATAAGTAATTATCGGAAAAATACACCAGAACAGTCTGCACATAATTATTACTCTTAAATACTTTTAAGTTTCCGAGCTATGATACACACAATAGAGACAAGAGAATAACTGTGTTACCAACAAAAAGCCAATGATGCTTTGTCCTGCTGGCTGTCAGTGGAACTACATCTTTGAATCCTAAGACTTCCCTCCCTCCAGACAAGTTTACCACAAAGTTGACCGTAGGGGACACCAAATCACATTTCACTGCACCAGCCCCTGGTATTTGGGGCAGTTGGTGGCCTTATGGTTGGAGAAGCGGACTTGGGTCTGTAAGGTGCCCGGTTCAAAACCCCCTACCGCCAAGTTACCACTGAGGTCCACTGAGCATGGCACTGTACCCAGCTCCCTGGGTTAAATACAGAGGTGACATTTCGTTGTGTGCAGTGATAAGGATCACAGTGTCACAAAGACAAGGAGTTTGCTTTCCTTCCACCTTCCTTCCCTCCTAAATCTTCCTTCAGGTGGAGAGTCCACTGGAGGGCGCCAACTGCCCTAGCTAGGATTTAGATGTTTCCAGGAGTTAAACCCTTGAGTTACTGATCATAGCACCGTCCTGACCCACATAACTTCCAGTGGGCTCACCACCTACAGGAAGGCCACAGTGTGAAGCAGTGTGATTTGGGTGTCAGTAGTGGAGACAGCTAGCAACGTATAAGCAGATGAAGATGAATGAAAGCACAACTTTGTGCAAGTAAATATCCAACGTAAAGCAGACGTTTATCGTCAGTTGTGTAATTGTACAACAGTAAAAGTCAACATCATTGTTCGTGAGCCACAGGTGACATTCATCACGGTCCTCGGGGCATAAACCTGTCAGTATGGGAGCCACACTGGAAGACCAGCAACCACACAGAAGGAAGAATTAGGCCCAGTTAGCACGGAGGGTCAGATGAAGGAGCAAACACACATCTGTCATGTTCACCCACCTCCACGGCCAGAGCTCAATGCTCAGCGGGAAAATATTTGGGTTCATGTCGCAGCAGGCTGATGCTGCGATGAGTAATGATCTCCGTAGATCCACCTGGCTTTTCTGACTCACTCTGGTTGTTTTCTTCTTTCTTTCATTGTACTGTAGCAACCGTCACACGCTGATCCAAGCCCTGTGACCACTCAGTGGTCTGGACAGATCTTTACACATCTGGTTGGAGAAGCTGTTCTGCCATCATGTAGGTTTATTTATTTTACGTAATATTCTTATGTTTTAGGCTTGTTTGCTAATATTATTAGTGCATTATTAGCATGATATAATATTTATAAGAATAACACTTGGTTTTTCCAAACAGATTGCTTGGATTTCACCAAATGATGTGTGCTCTCTTTAATAGTTTGGGGATTAACAGCTGTGCATTAAGGTGAATGTCACTAGATGGCAGCATTGCAGGTTATTCGATTACTCTCATACCATACAATGGCTTGTTTGGGTAACTAAATTATTATTACCAGGCTAAATATATCAATTTAGAGAAAATTTTATGTTTGGACAATATCAGCTCCAAAATGTTTATAGCAGACATTGCTAATGATGCTGTTTTGTTTAAATGCTGGCAGGTTTGAGCCGGAAAATTGCTTGGGACCCCAGCCACTGGAGGGCTAGCGGCAAAACAAAGTTTTTTTTCTATGTGCACGAATAGTGCGATATGTCACTTGTAGCCCCAAGAGACCCTAAGCACAGAGTCTACTGTACAATAAATTTCAACGACCTTTTTCTCGTTTTCTTGCCAACCTCTGGACATGTCAGCAGTGGGCAGAAATAAAATATTATTTACTTAGAAATGCCGCACTCCCACCTTTTGTGTGGCAGAGGATCCCCACTTGGATTCCACGAAAAATGCACACCAAGAACCTGACTGGGACTATTCCTGTCTCTTATACACATCTAGATGTGTATAAGAGACAGGTCACACGCTGATCCAAGCCCTGTGACCACTCAGTGGTCTGGACAGATCTTTACACATCTGGTTGGAGAAGCTGTTCTGCCATCATGTAGGTTTATTTATTTTACGTAATATTCTTATGTTTTAGGCTTGTTTGCTAATATTATTAGTGCATTATTAGCATGATATAATATTTATAAGAATAACACTTGGTTTTTCCAAACAGATTGCTTGGATTTCACCAAATGATGTGTGCTCTCTTTAATAGTTTGGGGATTAACAGCTGTGCATTAAGGTGAATGTCACTAGATGGCAGCATTGCAGCTTATTCGATTACTCTCATACCATACAATGGCTTGTTTGGGTGACTAAATTATTATTACCAGGCTAAATATATCAATTTAGAGAAAATTTTATGTTTGGACAATATCAGCTCCAAAATGTTTATAGCAGACATTGATAATGATGCTGTTTTGTTTAAATGCTAGCAGGTTTGAGAACAGGTAAGCTGGAAAGTTGCTTGGTACCCCAGCCACTAGAGGGCTATGGGCAAAACAAAGTTTTTTTTTCTATGTGCACGAATAGTGCGATATCTCGCTTGTAGCCCCAAGAGACCCTAAGCACCGAGTCTACTGTACAATAAATTTCAGTTTCATCAACGACCTTTTTCTCGTTTCCTTGACAACCTCTGGGCATGTCAGCAGTGGGCAGAAATGAAATATTATTTACTTAGAAATGCCGCACTCCCACCTTTTGTGTGGCAGAGGATCCCCACTTGGATTCCACGAAAAATGCACACCAAGAAAACGATGAAGCGCACGTGTGTTGGCACGCATGGAAACACCCATGCATTTGTTTATGCTGACTGTGGCAGCATGTGTTCAAGTACGGCGTGGTCCAAGGGGTACCCTGCTCTTTTCTCTTCACTTTGTGGTGGTTTTCTACTGCCAGTAAACTCCATCTGTGGGCCACATGGTTCGACCAGAGCTGGGTGACCACGAGGACACGTTTCCTGAAGGGAACCTGGGAAAAAAAAGACCGCCTGAAAAACACCCCCCCGAGAATCACTAAGCTGACGACACCACCATCTCACTGGGCCGGGACGCACTTGCCTTAAATTTTCACTCATCAAATTAAACTTTGGTCTCCGTCCTCAGCAAACCTCTGGGCCGCTGCTTTCCCAAAGTTACCCTGAGAAAACAATCCTCTTTGTTCTATTGTCAGTCAGTGGTAACAGAGATAATCATAGTGCTGAGACATAAACTGAGGAGGGCCGGGGGGGGGACAGGCTAAACCAGAAGCCAGATGTGGCACCATGTGCTTCTGTTCAGCTGTCAGTGGCCAGTGCCTCCTCTGATGTCAGGCACTCCCTAAACTTGCAGTCCTCTCTGATGCGGTCGGGTTTGCCTTCCTTTCGCCCAGCTGGAAGCCCAACCGCCAACGATCAGGCCAGACAAATTGGAAACATTCAGTTTGGGAATCTTCACTGAGAGCTGTTCAACTGCAGTCTGTGTGAAAACACTGACCGTCGAGTCACAGAGAATCTGCAACGTTCTTCTTAGTTACTCAATCTTTTCATCGAATAAATTTCATCCATTTCACCTTTTTTTGAGCCTTAACTATTTCTAGAAAGCAAATAATGTATTTACTTAATGCAGTGAAACGGTAACATGGGACCGTTAAAGGGTTAATATCATTCATCATATGTACGATTGGATTAATCACGATTAATTGAGATCAATACCAAATGTGTGTTACAGTAGGGTTCCCCAAACTCTTCCCATGTCAAGGCCTTGCATCGTTAGAATTTTGCATCTGTCTTACGAAATCGTTCCCCCTAGTGGCACCTGGTGGCCACCCTTTGTAAAAGTTTTATACTCTGTCTCCGCTTAAATGGCTTAAATTTGAATAACTCACAAATTATTTATCATTAGTAGGGATGTCAGGCCAACCAACGTTATCGGGTTGATACTAGCATATTATATAATATCTGTAGGAAATGTTTTTTTTCCACTCAAAATGAAAACCCGAAAACTTAAAATACTTTTCTTAAAAATATTTTAAAGTGAAAGTCACTAGGGGGCAGCATTGCAGCTCACCTAATAATAATTTAGGTGTTAGAATGGTGGCATCTTACATTTGGGCCACTTTGTAACCACTAGATTAGGGCAACGATAAGCAAGTGGACAGTTAACAACTTGATGTACTTTGTTAAAATGACCTAAATCTTAAAAATAGCGAATAATTTACTGAGAAAATGCAGTGATATAGGTTAAGAATCGTTAACATTCTTTTCCAAGAATATTGGAACGCAATGTTTCTCCAAAAGATCTGTTTCTTAAAAATTGTTTGGGAGATAAATGGCTGTATATTGGAGTGAAAGTCTCTAGAGGGCAGCATTGCAGCTCATTTAAATAATATCATAGAGATACAGTAGTTTGTACAGATAAATAAGTAAATATTGATAATATTGTCGGCAAAGGCCAACACAAAGTTTCTTTTTCCTACTGTGAGACTCCAGATTGTCCTGTTACACATGAACATTTATACAGTAGAGATGAAGAAGATGTGTGTGTGTGTGTGTGTGTGTTTATGTGTGTTACAGCATCTCCTCTACGCCGTGGGAGCTGGATGTAAGCCTGAATTATTTAAATCATAAAAATATAATATTTTTTTTCTTTTCCTTTTACAACACAGAGCCCACGCCTGAAGCCGCTGAGAAATAATAGCTCAGCAAAACATCCAGTGACATGAGAGTTTTCCAATCTGGGCTGAAAACTATATTCGATCTGGGACTATTGTGTACATGAAACCATCCAAACACTTTTAATTATTCAACATGTTATGTTGCCCCGCTGGTTTATGGTGTTGGCATTGAAAAAATCTAAAGGAGAAAAGTCTTTTTTTTGTCCGTTTTACAGTTTGACTGAAGCTCTGTCGTCTGCCGTGTTTTTTTTTTTTGTCAATCTCATTATCAGACTCCAGGCCCTGAAATGGAAGCAGCAGGAAATCTAAGCCAATCACAACGTGCACCAACTGGTTTTGATGATGCTGCAAATTGACACCTTGTTTATGCTCTCAGTCATTTCCCACCGTTTCATGGGAAAACACATAGGTTTTCATAGGGTTAGACAGAGCAAGTTCTAGTTTGCTAAAACAGACGAGGGTGCACCCCAGGGACGATGGTTAGACGCGAGCAAATATTTAACAACTGAAAAATGTCACTGTTTATATAATGAATTGTAATATTCTAGTCTAAACATCTCACGTACCGGTCGTGTCTAGTTGAACAGAGCACTGATATGCTATCAGGAATTAAAGAGGGGCACAGAAAGATCTTTAACACCTGACTTTCCATTTGATCGTTGCCGCAGGCTGCTGCCATCTAGTGGAATAGATTTTAACCCATCAATGTAAATTATTTGCAGTAAATAAATGATAACTACTACAAACATGCGTAGAATGCATATCGATAGTTGTATCTTTTGTTTATTTACTTAAATGAGTAAAATCAAAGTGAGTACCCAAGTATTTGTGGTAGCAAAAAAAAGAAATATCTCAAGTACGATCAAGTACTCCAGGGAATATATCGCACAAGTCAGATAGAGTGCCCTCTAGTGGCTGTTAGTCTGAAGTAACATATCTGAAATTATATATATATGAGGCACTTTTGCTCAGTGTTAATGTCTCTTGCATTGGTATGGAAGTTCACGGTTCACCTCCTGGGCAAGATTGAATCCCCTTGGTGGTTGGTGCCTTCTAGAAGGCCCACCACCAGGAGGATGATTCTTGAGGGGTTTGATGCATTAAATTTAGGTGGTGTTCATGGAGACGTTCCCAACTCAAAACCCTGAGTTGTCAGACAGAGGATTTTACTTAGTTTTTTTTTTTATCGGGGAGGCTCTTTACTTTTGAGAATCAAATAGGTGTTAGTTCTGCTGTAAGGCGAGAGACACTACCCACTATTCCACCGAACCCAAACAAGCTTATTCTGACTTTTTCCTTTTTTTTTCCTCTTCAGGAAAATTAGATAAAAAACCCTGTGATGATGTTCAGGGATGGGGGTAAAACGGGTGAGTACAAGGGGACAGGAGGTGAGACATGTTTTTTTTTTTTTGGCAGACTGGCTGTTGTGCGGAGACGTTATAGACAAGTTGGACGGATTGATGTTCCTCACCTTTGTTTGATCTGACAGACAGGGACGGGGCCTGCGTGCATGTCTGTCTGCACATGCAGGCATCTGCATGGTGTGTGTGTGTGTGTGTGTAAGAGTGCGATCAGATTTGGCATCACAGTGTGTGTCTGCGTGTGGTGTTTTACCGTGTGACTGTATCGTCTGGCCTCTCATCTCTTCCCCCATCACCAAGCGGAGGAGACTTTGATCTGCGCGAGACCTTTTTTTCTTTCCTGTAAAAAGACAATGACGTTCTTCCTAAAATGTGTGTTTTTTTTGTTTTTTTTTTAATAAAATCTTTGATCTCTGCTCCAGACTATACAAGGCGAGGTCAGCGGAGTGGATCTGTGTTTCAGAGCCGTGTTTATGACACTGATTTACACAACACTCTCAGAAGAGGCTTTTCACTGTCACATTGATCCAGTTCACCTCACAAGTGGAGGTTTTACTGTCCCACTGTGTTTACCTCCACTCCAGTAACCAGGTTACAGCCGTCCACCCTTAAGTTAGCCTCAGGTGACCCGGCCCGAGACGCCATGTAAATGACACGCCTTAGACCAACATGAGTTACTTTTCTTATCCAATTATTTGCATCAGTTTCAGAGGACGTCTGGGCTGCAGCTGGAGGAGCATCAAAGCTCCATTCTGATTAGACTAATCTGATTCTACGTAGGTCGGTTGTTCGGTTACTGAAAAATAGAGGAAGAAAAAAAAGGGGGGGCATGAAAACAGAGCAGCCAGTTGAAGGGTTTGTTGAAGGACCAGGTTAGAGATTTTGATCTGAATCTTGTCCTCAGCTGAACTCAGTGATCAACCCACTCCCCTCCTCACTCCCCAGCCCTCAGAATGTTAATAAACTGCAGCCCTCCCTCCTGTGTGTCCAGTGTAATGACAGATACATCAGGTTTTGGTCAAATTCAGCAGCTGTGACTAACCATTTCCATTTTTTGCCACGATGCTCTTAAACTGGCAACAGTGTTCATTCATCTTCAACCGCTTATTTGTTCTGGGGACGCTTGAGCAGCATTCTCCACCGCTGCCACCCAAATCACACTGCTCCATACTGTGAGCCTTCCTGTGGCTGGTGAGCCCAGGAAGGACATATACAGTACATATATACACACACATATATATATATATATACACACACACATATATATATATATATATATATATATGGACAAATATATATTTTACTTATATATAAATTCAATGGCATCACCAATGCTTAACTTGAGCAAAAAGACCTTACTGTCCTACACACTGCAAGCTTAGATGTTATTCAATACTTAATACTTTTAGAAATGTAAATCACATGATTTTGTTCTTCCAATGGCTGGGTTTGACATGTATACTCTGAACAATGCATAAATATATAAATATCTTGCTTTAACTCTAAATATCTGGTATCATTTTTACACTGAAATCCACTAGAGGGCACTCTGGCAACTAATAGTCCATTAAAGGTGGTCAAGTCTGTGTCATGTTTTTAATACATTGGTCTGAATAACACCTCAAACTAATCAATGTGTTCATTTTAGTTTACCCGAAGATTTTTTTTCATCAGTTTTTTCTCTGGCCTAGCGGTTAAGGAAGCGGACTTGGGTTTCAGGTTCAACTCCACCAGGATGCCACTGACGTGCTTTGATTGAAACAATGTCCTGACTCACATCCAGCCCTGTGGGCTCACCACCCACAGTCAGGCTCACAGTATGGAGCAGTGTGATTTGGGTAGCAGTCGTGGAGACTTAAGCAACTTGGTAATGGATAAGAGGATAAATGAATAAATATTTATATTAACATGCATGCATTTTACTATTTTCTTTTTTGTTTGTTTTTTAGAACTTTATTTATCCCTGGGGAGTATCCTTAGGGAAAAAGCATTTAACCCATCACTGTAGTGAGCAGGGTGGGGTGTGTGTGTGCAATGTGGGGACCATGCTCAGGGAACCTCAGCGGTAACTTGGCGGTAGGGGAACCGGGGCCTCACGGACTTAAGTCCTCTTCCTTAACCACTAGGAACTTACTGTCTATATTGGTAAAAAGACAGTCCAGGTTAAAAATTGAAGTGTATCACTCATCATGAGACAATATTCCCTGAAATCTAGGTCATAAATGCCTCACAGCTGGTTACATGGGATCATCTAATCACAGACAGGTCTGCAAGTCATTATGTGATACGTGAGATGAACACCAGACTCCAAACGTTAAAAAAAAAAAAAAACACAGACAGACGTGGTGTTGTCAACAGTCGACCCACTTCACAGCAGCTGTGCAGACGTCTGTTTTTCTAGAAATCCTGTGTTTTCTGCTCCGAGGACTGACATCAACACCTGCAGTAACACAGGCCGCCTCAGCACATCAAACACATCGCAGCTGGACACAACATCAAAGTCTTCATCCCCAGCCTCCCTGGCCTTCATTTCACTTGTAAACCACCGGGGGAAGCAGAGGCACGTGTCTCCACTGCGGCTCATGTAACGTTGCCATGGCGCCCGGGTAGTGTTGACACTGGGGGGGGTGTAAATACACTTGGAAGGGAAGCAACAAGGTGGTGTATAGTGCAGCTCAGACAGAATACACAGTCTGGGCGACACACTGGATTAGTGTTTGGCTGGAGTTGGATGTCGCAGGTTTGATTCTGTGTGTTCCTTCATAACTGTCGGCCTTCAATTCAGTCATGGAGCCCGGCTAGCGAACCGACCCACATAGACGCTGTGTTTTCCCCTCAATGGACTGATAAATACACAGACTCTGACTCACTGTAAACACAGGTTTTCCTCGACTTTTCGTCAGACTGATTTTCACAACCACCACTTGGGCTTAGACGCGCCAAAATTTCAACAGACTAATTATTTTGAAATGCTCTGAATACCTGCCTTGTTATTGGAGCTAAACAGTCATTATGTCTCAGTGCGTCGGTTCACAAACGATCGAGGTCTGCAAACAGACATGACATGAGTTTTTTTGGTTTTGACCCAGTTTTTCATGTCATAAAAATCCTAGCAGCACAGTCATGTCTGTATTAATGAACCCAGACGTGTGCCGTTTCTTTCCTACTCTGCAGGAGGTGCTATAAATCAGTGGCTGTCGATCCAAGGCAGCGAGAAACGTTCAACAAACTCCAGACATTCCCAAATTCTTAACACTGTCAGCTGTTGCTCAAAACTCAACTGAACCCAAATTCCTACTGTGACACAAAAATATTACTAAAAAAGTGACTCCTATTTTGAAATGCATGTTTTTGGTGTAAAAATCCAACATAAGTGTCTATGCAATATCTGTAAGAATTGTTTTTACTCTGACAATAAAAAAACCTGACAATGATGTATTTCCTCTAAAAATGGATTGGGAGAAAAATGGCTGTATGTTCCACTTGAACCCACTAGATGGCAGCATTGCAGCTCATTAAATTGTGCCCAAATAAATATGTCGGTTTGTAACAGATAAATAGATAATGAATAAATAAATATTATGGTGCCAGGGTGACAGTGGTGGCCTAGCGGTTAAGAAAGAGGACCTGGGTCTACAAGGCTTCAGGTTTGAATCCACCAGCTGCCAGGTTGCCACTGAGGTGCTCAGAGTGTAGCATCATCCAGACCCACATAACTTCCAGTGGGCTCTGGTAATAATGAATGTTAACAAGCCGATATTGTTTTCCGTTGTCAGAATCGGAATGTTTTCTAGCAGATATAACTGATTGTCGGGTTTTCTCCGGTTTTCTCCTGTTGTACAGACGCAAAATCGTCAAGTTGTGAATGCAAAATAATTATAACATTTTTTTTTTTTTTCTTTAATCAAGTAAGGTATCAAAAAGTGAGTCCACCCAATTAGATGTCCTGTAACATAACAACACCTGGCTTCTGGCTTTTGGTGCCCCCTATCTTCACTGGTAATAGTCCATTCATTTATCTTCATCCTCTTATAAGTTACCAGGTCTCAGGGGCAGCAGTCTCCACAACTGCCACTCAAATCACACTGCCCCATACTGTATGACATCCAGTGGTTGGTGAACCCACTGGATGTTATGTGGGGACCCTGCAATGCTCTGGCAGCTGATGGATTCAAACCTGAAGCCTTGCAGACCCAAGTCCACTTCCTTAAACTAGTAATAATGAGATTTTTTTTGTAAAGCGGTGTAGAAACACTGTGTACATCACCACCGCACACTTTTAGTGGCTCACTCCTATGTTTTGGTGAATAGTTTGCCATTACGGCAGGCAGGAACCTGTTGACCCTGTTGGCAGATGTCGACTGATGTTTTTGACAAACAGACCAATGATAATCCAGCGCTCGCGCCCCTTTGAGGTCTGTTTTGGTATTCCAAAAACTTTGTTTTGCAACTAGTCGGAGCGGCGTTGGTTTATCTGAAAACACCTGATGAGAGACGGGATGAAAAACAGGACGATCATCCAGCATGGAACCAAAACAATAGCTGCAAAATAAGCTGGGATTTCCAGGCTGCAGCGTCAGCTAATAACTGCGCGGGCCGGCCCCTGTCGTGCCGCTTTTGTTGGATTTTTATTGGATTATAAATACAGTTGTTATTCATACTTGTTGTGGATTTGAAAATCTTAATTAATGGTTTGACTTTAAGGCAATTTCACCACCAACCGAGGCTGCATGCAGACAGAGATTAGCTCAAGTGGAGCCTCTTAAAATGACTCTAGGTGTAAAATGAATAGAAGAACTTTTTTGTATTTATTAGCCTCCAGCTCCAGTTCCTGCTGACTTTTTGTCCGAAAACATTTTAATATCCAACTAACAAAACATTTCTATGGAGTTTACTTACTCTTTGCCTCTAATGAATGATGCCCCTCTGCCCTCTGCTGCTGTTTTCTCTTTATTTCCCTTTTCTACAATGGAGGTCAGAAAAAATTTACGACAAATTGAAACTCAAAATTGACACCTACTGGTCATATCCAGTAAGATCATCCAAGACCATCCTTGAGAAGGGACTTTCACGGCAACGAAACATTCATTCATCATCTTCACCCATTTATCTGTTGCCAGGTTGCAGAGGCAGCAGTCTCCACAACTGACACCCAACAATGCTACGCTCAGACCTCATCGGTGGCAACATGGCAGCAGGTGGAACCGAACCTGAAGCCTTGCGGTCCCACGTCTGTTTCCGTAACCCCCTGCTATAGCAACAAAATACAACAGTATAAAATAGAAGGTCATGGATCTGAGTCTCAGAGAACCACATATTTAGTAGCGCCTCTTGTGGCAAAGGTTTGTCTTTTTAAAGTGGATTTTCTTCAAAGGATTCATTAGTTGCAGTCTTTTTCTGTTACGCCGCCCCTAGCAAGAAGAAAACAATAGGCCCCCCACCCCACCACCCACTCTCCGCCGCAACTATAAATAACAGCATTTGTCTATAAAATAGTTCTAGCTACACCTCTGCATAACATCGTATCCTTGTTAACATAATGACATACTGGACATGGACTCCAGACATTTAACTTGGTCCAAAAGTATTTTATCGCAACCAGTACAGAGGTGAGAAAGTAAATGGAATACACAG
>JAFBJS010016850.1:110632-136334 GCA_016785265.1 Paraplagusia blochii | reverse complement strand
GATGTGTATAAGAGACAGGTTTTACATTCATTCTTTATGAACGTGATATACAGTCTGTCAGCAGTGGGTGATAATGTACTTTTACCTCCCACCCCTGCCTCGCCACCCCCCGTCGACAGGAAGGGGGAGAAGGCCTGTCTCTTATACACATCTCAGCAAACAAAAGCTCGTTCCCACAGTTTCTGCCATGTATGGAGAAGGAAGTGTCTCGACAGCCGTGGTCAATCTGGTCTGTCAGTTCTGTTATGCTGCTCGCGCACGTGCAGTATCTCATGATGGAAGCGGGGATTCTGGCTAAATTGGCAGGATTTTAAACATGTTTGAATTTTCACCGTGAGCAGTCGGCAAGTAATCTGCACACTGCAGGACTAGTGCAGCGTGATTCTAGCCAAAAAAAAAAAAACAAAAACGGGCCCGATCACCAACCGAAAAATTGTGACGCTGGGCTAAAATTGCTAACTCAAATGTGCAATAAATTGCTATTATGGACTTGTTTACAGATCTTCAGCACATATTCTTGTTTAAACTGTCACTATGAGCCTAACAGAGGTCCGTAAAAACCATTCACACTAACTTTCACACCCGTATTCAGTTTAGAGCAGGGGTGTCCACACTTTTTGTCTTGTGTGGTACTTTTCAAAAGGACAGGCTGAAATGATCCACCTAGATTGAAAACTCTAAATATATTTTACCTTTTTTACCTTGAACCCTAAATTTCAAGGTGTGTCTTGACCTCTGCAGTGTCTTGACCTCCCCTGAGACCGACTCACTGAACCCTTAGGGTTCGATCGAACCAGTGGTTTAGAGCATTGGGTGAATTCTAACCAGGTAGGAGACAAAGAGGACATTGATGGTTGCAGTGAGGGAGGACATAGAGTTATAGTTGAAGATACAAAGAACAGAGAGAGATGGAAAATGTTGATTTGCTGTGGCAACCCCTGAAAAAGGGACAAGCTGAAAAGAAAAGAAGAAGTTTTATTTGGATAAGTTTGTTGGGCCAGATTTAAAAACCCAAGTGGGCCACATCTGGTCCTGGGTCCTCAGTTTGCCCAGGTGTGATATGATAACTTCATCGCCTCAACTTAACTATTTTTCATCGTGGAAAGAAAACTGCCATGACAGGAAAAAGATCATTGTGTTGCAACATGTAAAATGACAAAACATAAAATAATACACGTGGGAAAAAACACGACTTTTCTTTACCAGCCCAGTGTGGTGGGTGTTGACTTTCCCATCTTGTGTCTATTTTCCCAAACTGGACTCTGTCCCATTCCTGTGTTTATTGGGTGGCTCAGTGGATGTGTTTTATAGTAACGTAATAAAGGAAAACTCAGCCCCACCACCCCCGCGCCTCCCCCTCCTCCTCTCCGCTAAATCCACACGGCCACATGAAAGCACAGAGCGGCCGATCACCACAATAACAACAGGCTCTTTCTCCATGTTCTGACTCCGTGGAGATGAAGCTACTGTATCACTGCATCACTCTGGTGGAACTCATTTCCTGACTGGAATTCATATGGATTTGTTGGAGTTTTTTCCAGATAAGAATCCTAAAAAAAAAAAAAAAAAAAATCCAGCAATCACAGCAGGGCTCAGCAGCTCCACCACACTGACCACCACTGAGGGCTGTTACACAATGACCAGGCAACCATCGGTCAGAGTTCTCTATCTTCACATCTGGATGTAGCAACTGATATTTGATGAAAGTTTGTTGGAGAAGAGAGCGTTCCTGTGATGGCCAGGCTTCCCGAGATCGGGGGTTGAATCCGTGTGGAGGGGTGGTGCTGATGAGTCTGCAGTCATGGAGGCAGCAGTGCTGGGTCAGCAGAGCGGTGCCTGTCATGGCTCTGTCAGCTCAGCACTTTTGAACATGTATCTGCCATGTGGAGAGCCGCCGGGTGGCCGAAGTTCCGCTCATTCCCGGATGAAGCCTCTTTGCTGCCGAATCTTTCCCCACCAACAACTGACACATGTCCAATTAGGGAAGTTTAAAAAAAAAAAAAAGGCGTAGTTCAAGGTGCTGCTGCAGGGCTGTAGGAGGAAAAGTCACTCCATGTTTTTGCTTTTATTATTAGGTTGTATTATCCAAGTCAACCAACAGACAGGAGGACCAACTGGTGGTCCGCTGGCCAAATCTGGCCCATGGAACCATCCAATCTGGACAGCTATTAGATTTTACAATAACATCAAATATTAAATGAGCTGAAAGAGATCATAGAAACTCTATATTTTTTAGAAAAACTTGACGTCCAGTTGCCTAACAAAGCTCTTTCACCTTGACCATGACCTGGATGACTGAGATGACATCAAATAACGATGTTAGACCAGGCATGGACAAACTTTATGGCACAAGGGTCCACAATTGGTCCTAAAACTGGACACTGGGGCCAAGTCAAGTGCAGAAAGATGGGTCGTTCATTTGAACTAAGAGAATAATCTAATCGTAATCTACTGGGGAAACGCGGTATTGCAGGGAAAAGGCAGAAGTATAATGAAAATATATATAAATATTTAATTTGGACAAGGTTGGCGGTCCGCATTAAAAAACCGAACAGGCCGCAACATGCCTGTGTTAGACAAATGTGATTTTTTATTCCATTTTAGTGTCCGCCAATAAAATTTTAATGTCTTTTGCCACTGACCCTGACCTAGAGCGATTAGATTAGATCAGAACAGTTGACTTTATGAACATAAAGAGAGTATCAAAACAGTGGGTTGAAAAGTTCTCAGATAAACTAAAAAAACTAGTTTTTCTCCAAATATACTCATTCTCGAGTCTGAACAATTTTTCAACTTTTTGTTTGTTTTTTTTAATCAAATAATTCCTGCTGTGAAAAATTCTCTCACACCATCTCACAAAATCCATTTCTTGGCCTTGGTTTAAAGCATGAAATAACGTTCTTTCCAAATCTTTTTTTTATATTTGGGGGAAGAAAGTCTTTTGCAAAGGATTGGTAACACGTTTTTTTTTGTTTTTGTTTGTTTCCCAGATTCTGCAGCCCAAAACTTCCATTTTCACCAAATACTCATTCTGTATGCACAAAAATGTGGCACTGACCACAAGGTGGCGACGCTAAGTTTGCCTGGCATTTGTCCCCCCGTGGCCTGTTCCCATGAAAACGGTTAATAGCCAGAAACATCTGGACAGAGGAAGGACTCAAAGGGCCGACACAGCTGCAGACAGGAATCATCCAGCAGAGTCTTCTCGTCCAGGCCGCCGGGCTCCGAGTCTCCGCCTGCATCAAACTCTTTCACCCGGGGGCTGCGAGTGAAAATTTACGACGAGCCACTAAAAGTCATTGATCAGCGCTGTCGTTACATAAGCGATAGCGTGACTTCCCGTTAGGGCTCCCCATTGGTGCGCAGCCTCAGGTGATGGTCCCCCGCTCTGGGTCTTTCCTGCCGTCCCCCCCGTGCGCCACAAACAGGAGAGTTAACCACAACTGTGCTCCCCCTGCAGGCCACGCTCGTATTCTTGCATGCAAATTTGTGCACATAAAGACTGGAGTTATTGCATGCTACCAGAACTGCAGTTTTATGAGCATTTTTTTCTCGTTGCTACAGCAAAGACTCATGGGTCTCGGCGACATCAGTCAGCCTGGATCCTTGATCCGCGTGTTTTCTTTCTTTCTTTCTTTCTTTCTTGTCTTTCCAGTTGAGGAGAGGAAGCCTTGTTGCTTAAAATGTAAATTAATCTTGTGATCCATTGACTGCACGTCCTGATTTGGCACGCTCACATAATGCTGGAACCAAATCTGCTTCCTGTAACCAGGCAGACGCAGCTCCAGCTTGGCGTGCATCCTGCGAGAGATGGCTGTGAATGGCTCCGGTAGCAAACGCTGCGGAAGTGTCTCTGACTGGGGACAGAACGTAGGCAGCCGGCCGCCCACCCACCAGCCTGTTGCTGCCCCCGCATGCACAACAACACTCGGGCAGTGAAGGGTATGAAATGTTCGTGAAGGCAGAATATTAGAGGACGTAGCGTTACTGAAACACTCTTTCATTCATGTTCGTCCTCTTATCCATTACAGTCTCCACGACTGCCACCCAAATCACACTGCCCCGTACTGTCAGCCTTTGTGTAAGTCACAGGTGTCAAACTGAGGCCCAGGGGCCAAATCGGGCTCGCAGAGCCATTATATTTGGCCTGCAAGATCATATCAAATATGTACTAGAGTTGAGCCTTATAAACTGACAGGATATGTAGTATAAGGGATACACAGTTTATGTTATAGCACAGACATTTTGGGTTTTTTTTGTGTAGTAAAAAACATTAAAAGGATCAAAAAAGGCTACAGATAACGGCAAATACCACTCATTGTGGTTTTTTTTTTTATTTTCTCGAGTGTTGACAATATTAAGCCTCTATTTCACATTCAATGTTGCTAAAAAACAACATTTACTCAGGGGCGACAATTGAGGGGCAAGCCAAGCAGTAGTTTGGGGCTCCAGCCACTAGGGGGCCTAGTCAAAAAGGAGCCCCAGGAGACCCTAGCACCGCCCCTGCATTTAATACCCGAAGAAGGGGAAATATTTACAGTTTATTTTTCCATAAATATTCAGTCTGACCCATGACTTCATACCAGTTTTGTAATTGTGGCCGACTGGGTAATTGATTTTGACACCCCTGGTGTGGGTGGTGGCCCCCTGGAAGTCATGTAGGTCGGGACGGTGTTATACCCCAGCACATCACCTCCACCGTTGAGCCTTGTGGACCCAGGATATAAGGATAAGATAAGGAGCGGGAAATAAAAAAGATAAAGCTTGGAGTAGAGCCATTGCAGGCCACGCTCGAAAGGGGGCTACATCAGATGCCCTCTGGATGTCCTCCCACGGGAGGTGTTTGGGTCATGTCCCACTGGGAGGAGACCCAGAGGAAGACCTAGGACACGCTGGAGCGACTATGTTGCCCCGCTGACCTGGGAACGCCTTGGGATCCCCCCAGATGAGCTGGAGGAAGTGTCTAGGGAGAGGGAAGTTTGGGTATCCCTCCTCCGAATGTTGCCCCGCGACCTGGCTACGGATAAGCAAATATAGGTGGATGGATGGATTAAAAAAAGATAAAGGTCTATACAGCAGATACGTGTGACAGCAATAGTATTTTCACCAGCAGGCAAAGAAAAAAAAAAAAGGAAGGGAAGAGGGAGACCCCGACCATGTGGACACCTCACCCCTCCGTGTTACCATGTTACCTCCACTTCACTCACGGCTTTTATCAGGCAGGACGAGGATGGGAGGAAGTCATTCACTCTCTTAAACTCTTTCCATCTTGCTCTCGCCCACACGCTGACACTCTCTCACACATGTTTGTACGTGCCAGTAGAGTACTCCCAGATGGAGTACTACCAAAGCACAGATTATGTAACAAAAGCCTGTGCTTCACACTACAAGTCCAAACTCCATCAGTGAGACACCGCGGAGGGTTTTTTTTTTATTTCACCTGTATTCACTCAAGCTCAAAATAACACAGAGAAAAATTCACTTCACAAGCCTCCGACACACTGATCGGAAAAACTCCAGCGCAAACTGAGCCAATGTAGTAGTTCTCAAGTAGTGGGGCGGACCCCTCTTGGGGGGGGTGCTGTGATATGCCAGGGAGGGGTGTCAGAGTCGTCCAATGCAATATGGCACATAACATAAGCGTGCCACAGCTGTAGCCATTGGACGATAAGAAGCCTCCAGTCACTAGGGGGCAGCAAATTGAATAATTAGTTATACTAAGGACGTCTGATAACATCAATTGGTTGATATAACTGTTCTGATGCCGGGGTGTTGCCAGTTTTTCTGGAATCCTGGGTAGGATCCCGATGCTGCTATCGGTATCGGTAAAATTGGAATTGAAAGTAAGTATTCGGATAACATCAGCAAAATCACAGTACAGTGGTTTACGTGATGGATGTTCAATATGTTCAAATGGCCTGATATTAGCATATTATGTAATATCAGCAATGTTGTTATTGAATTTTTTTCATCCAATAATATAAATCCAGCCAGTAGGTGGCAGCAAATCATACACTGGGTTTTTACATATATAAACACACAGGTTATCAGGTTCTCAGTAGCATTTCTCCCCCCTTAGGGTGAAGAAAAAATGAGACGCATTGACTTAATGAACTTACATCACTGTACTGGGCCACGGGCCAGAAGTTGGGAGCTTCTGGTCCACACAGGGTTGTCAACCTTCTTTATTTACCAGTGATTTTCCATGAGTTGTCCAACGGCTTTTACTGAATTTCCATGATTAAAAAATGTGACCAGAAAAAATAATATCATTGTAAGAAAAGGTTGACATACGTGGCGCATGTGACATTTTACATGATCAAATATTAGATACTGTATTTATATGACTTTTCCAAAACCTATGAAATGTATTTTTAAAATTTCACAACAGAGAACCAGGAAACTTGGGATTTTAATGTTTCATAACAGATTTTCCTCAACAATAAGAATCCTGTCTACAATAATGCAAACCTCTATGGAGTGAGTGTGTGGAGGAATTGAACCACCCACCCACCAGCCTGCGGCCGCCCCCGCACACCAGGCATGGACACACAAATAGCCTCATCACAAGTAATGATAAAAACGATGCCGTCCATTTAATTTTTTTAGGAAGATTTAATTATTCTGACTTCAACTCTCACATGATCAAATCTCTTGTTTTTCTACTCTCTTACACAACCAGTGGCTGTGAGCAAACAAGATCGAACTGTTGACGCATGGCATCGCACCTCATCTCCTGCCGGGCGGTAAAGCCCCCCGACGGCCCCAGTCGGCCCCTCGTGGCTGGCAGAATGCTACCATTTACAAGCCTGGGAGGAGAGGGAGGCCTGGAGGTGAGGCGGGTAACAGGGAACAGATGGAACTCCTGCCACGTACGCACGCAAATATGCATCTTAATCCCGTTTGGCCTATCTTTTCCTCACCTCTGGACTCCCCCCAGACCCCGCTCCCCCCAAACACCGCCGCGCCTCACCCGTCAGCCTCTCGTCCTGCCACTTGTCCCTCCCTCTGTGCAGGTTTAAACAACAGGCTCAGTGTGGCCCACTGGCGTCACCTTGCTCCGCCGCTGGACACAGGCCACTCTGTCTAGGTGCACGGGGGAACGAAAAGAGGGGCGGGCGACGTGACTCTCCACTTAACCGGCACCTCCGTGACCCGGGGGACTCGGCTGGAGAAGCCAAAAGTGTGGGAAAAAGAGGTGGTGAGGTTCGGGATGCTATTTCTAACTTGTCTCAGTTTTTGGGGCATCTCTTCTCCCTTTCTCCCCTCGCCTCTCGCCCCTGCCCCGCCCGCCGGTTGCACACCTGTCTGCAGGTTAAACAATGCAGCCGTTGTTATAGAAGAACAAACGCCTTCAAGTGTTGTTTTAAGTGGATTTCCCCTCCTTGACTCACCTCCCTCTCATCTGACTCCCCCGTGCCAGACCACATCACACTGCCAGCTGCACAATAGTCCTGTTGTGTCGGCGCGAATGCACAGGAAGAAAACACAAACTTTGTTTTCCGTCCTCCATCACAGCCTCTTATTCCCCTCCACCCCTCTCACCCCACCACCGTCATGTATGTCTGTTTCAATAAGTTCAACAAAAATCCAATTATCTGATACCACAGGGTCAGCAATCTCCACGACTGCCACCCAAATCACACTGCTACATACTGTCAGCCTTCCTGCAGGTGGTGAGTCCAATTTTTAGATAATATTTCAATACTTTTTGCTGATATCAGACATGCCGGGTTTGAGCAAACTCTTGATTTCCGATACCATTATCATGTGATACCGATACATTGCCCCAAAAACTAAGGTAAACATCTTAGTAGCCTATGTGATCATTTGAGCAAATCTAGACATTGATTTATCAGATTTTCAATATTGGGGAAAAACAATATTCATTATATATCGGATTTGATTATTTTAACATCAACGGCTAAAAATATTTATCTAGTAGGACACGCTGGACATCCTGCTAGTATCTGTTGAATGATATCAGAAGAATATTTATAATTATTTGGTTCATTAAACACTAAATTTTACATTATGTATTGGCAATACACTATTGAAAATAATGTCATGAAAACAAAACGTGACCACTCATGATTGGGGTTTTTTTTGTCAATTAATCACGATTATTCGTATTGCTTTGACCTAATGCAGTTCAATGTGACTAACCTAGACTGGCCATGACTATCTTAGTGGCCCACCGTATCCATGAAAGCCGACCTGCTGATGGAGGAGACGGCACGTTGACATTCCCGACATTTTCCTGCTGTGATGACTCTCACGTGCCCCATCATGCAAACACAACGCTTCTAATCTGACCGTAATGACTCTCATGTGACAACACAGCATTGATTATCCAAAGAGGCTAAAATGCCTGGAATTTCCTGTCAGTGACGGGAGGAAGAACATGTTAGGAGTTTAAATGCACACGTTTGACCTCCATTGACTTTACTTCCAGTCACGTTAATCCCACAGGAGGAGACGCAGATGGATGAGGAGCCAAGGATTCCTAGATCCTAACTCCTTCTCACTTAGATGTCAGGAATATTTACACATACATGCACTGTTACCTATTCGAAAACACCTGACTCGGTGATAGTTGAGGTTTTTAGACGTACGGAGTGCAATGCATCACATTGCATTGGCGCAATACCTCTAGTAATCACAGAGGGCAGTGTTGCACAGTACAGCCCAAAGGCACTCAAAAAAGGCCACAACCACGATAAAGCAAAACCTTATTGAAGCCATATTTGGGTAATTTTTGTGTTAAGAGCAAATATCCTCCCAACAGGATGACCCCCCAGCAGGTGACAAGCATGTGGTTTCTCTGGAAATCAAACACAGGACTCTCTCTGTTTCCGTGGCAGGTGTGATAACTGCTTTGCAAAGAACAAAGCCAAAAAATAACATGTGAATGCCAGACAAGGAACTCACCACTGCCCCTAGTGGAAGGTTAAAAAATGTAAAAAAAGGTGATAGGAAGAGCAAGAGAGTGACTCATATGTGTTAAGAAATAATTTTGTCTTTCTTCAATTCCTGCAAGTGTAGCAGCCTTGTGTTCAACTAAACAGGCACCAAGTGAGTAGAATGCCAGTTATTTAAAACTAGAAGGTTGTTACATTACATCAGCTTTTTTTACTATTTCTCTATCTATGCATCTGACCCAACCACACCCCCGCCCCAGTGTTTTAACCAAACATTGGGTCCAAAAGTAGTTTCCCCAGGACTTGAAAAATGATCTTTCCACCTTGACTGCGAGCTAATTTCCCTTTTAGATGTGAAATGGAGTTGTGCCGAGATGAGAGACTCTGGGACAGTGACAGATGAGGCCTCTTCCCTGCTCCTGCTCCCACACTCTCCCTGGTATTATTATGGGGCGACAATGCTGCCATGTCACAGCAATTCATGCCGTATTCCTCTACTGAAAGGAGCAGGAAGTTGCTGATGCTCATGGGTTCTTTTTTACCCATCACGCCCAGCCTGGGACAAAAGAACCCCGTGCCCGCTTCAACTGATCCACCAATGCCCCCGGTGGTACAAAACATGTCTGTCAACACACGTGGGCATTCTTGACATGCCTGTCTGTTTATGTGCGGCGGGGGTTGGTGGGTTTGCGTGTGTACATGTGTGAGAAGGTTGAATAAACGCTGGCAACAATCAGGCCGCGTGAACCCGGTGACTGAACAAGATTCGACTCCGCTGCTCTGTGCACAGAGAAGTCTGATTCCTTCTCTATAAAGCGAACATTTACACACAATAACACACTCCCCCACCATTCTCACTGACACACTCCCCCCTGCAGTTCCTCCTCAAGTAGGTTAGGTTGTGTTCACCTTCACCTTGAAATGCTGTGGCGCGCCTTAATGGAAACAGGTCTTAAAATTTGGTTATTGATTATGATTACGTTGAATTGCTATTGCGACAACACATCATCAGTAGGACTAAGCTAATCCTGTCCCATGACAGTCTGAACCCAACTCATGTTCCCTACTGGTGGTTGAACTGGTGGTTGGTGAATTCTGCTTCACAATGATAGAAAGAGCCAACATCGAAGAACTCAAACCTTAAACCCTCTGGATACAAGCGCGCTTCCTTAATCACTGAGCCACCACTACTGACCAGTCATCACTCATTCATCCTTATCTGTTTGTCCATTGCGGAGTCACATCTGGTGCCACACAAATCACATTGTACTTTGCTCAGAGCACCTCAGTAGCAACCTGGCAGCTGGTGGATTTGGACCTGAAGCTATGTGGACCCAAGTCAGCTTCCTAAAACACTAGGCCACCACAGCTGACCTGATATCATCAGACATCCCTAGTACTTAGAAGTTAGCGCGCAGTAGCGCTCTATGGGGTGTCTGGGATAGACTCTACGTCTTTGTTTTGGAGACCTCTACAATGTCCACAGTGAATCTCCTGCCATTTGGTTCTGCACACTCAAACTCATATACCCCCATAACATGACTCCTCTTCAGAGTCCTTATGTCCCTGTGTTCCTCGAGCCCAGCTCATGTCAAAAACCAACACTACCTCAGAGAGACGTAGTAACAGAGCTGCTGAGATCACAACCTTTGCCAACCGTCCCGCTTGAGTTCCTACCAAATCGAGCATGGCTAGCGGAACAACAACACCGCAGCTGTCGTACGTTGCCTTCTGACGTATTTCTAGATTCCACTGACTGTTGATGCTGCCTCACACTGCTGCTATCGTTACCCACTAAAGGAACAGAACAATGTAAATGTAGATTTTTCTTTTTTTTTAATCCAAGACCTTGCGAGCCTGAGAAAAAACCCTGGGACAATTCACCTCAGAGACTTATCTATACTGAGCTCCTCTGAAACTAGGTCAACAGGTAAACAACTGTTTAAGGACTGTTGATGAGGCATCAGCCTGAAGGAAGAAAAGAAAAGAACACCTGATGTTTTTTTCCCAGTAAGTCAAAATACAAAGCCTCTAATGTAATAAGTGAAAGCAGATCTTCTTGATTGACAGCCGAGATCGCATGACCTGAACGAATGGGTACATCCACTGATGTGACCTAAATCACATGTTCATGAGAAAAAAAAAACCAAACATGTCACTTAGTTTAATGTTTTACTGGCCATGTCTGAGATACAATATCGTGGTAGAGACCAGACATTTAATTTCTGATACAAAAAATATTTATTTATTACCTTGTCATGTACCTGGTCAATTTATTTATCTGTACAAACCACTGTATGAGCATGAGGTTAATAAATTAGCTGCTATGCTGCCATCTAGTGACGTTTATTAGAATATAGAGCCATTTATCCTTAACATTTTTTTTGGGACACACATAATTTGGTGAAATACAGGCATTGTGTTTACATTATTGTAGGAAAAGACAATATTGATTATTCGTAAAATATTTTTAATAAGGATCTCAAGTAAAATCTCAAGAAAAATCCCACTTGGATGAAAGAGGAAACATTTTCTGGAAAAATATATGGTCCAGTTGCCTAACAAATCTCTTCACCTTGACTATGACCTGGATGCCTGAGGATCTCTATCGACATGACTCACTTTACGAAAGGACCCCCGTATGGACCCTTACCCTTCCATACCTTTCGTAAAGTGAGTCATGTCGATAGAGATCCTCGCACAGTGGTTAGCGCACTGGCCTTACAACTAGAAGGTCACAGGTCTGCATGTTCTCCTCGCAGCTGTCTGGGTGATTGAACTGAATGACATTTAGCCGGATATAAAAAATAAGAGTGATGGTAAATATTCAGCAACAGGAAGTGATCCTGTTGGTGCCACCTACAGATACCACACAGCAACAACAGGATGGTTAGATAATGAAGGTTATAAATAGCTGTTTGGTGCAAAGTCTCACATCCTGCCAAAGATGTTGGCGTGAATTTTGGTCATCAGGACAGGAAATGAAAAAAAAATACAATAACAAAACATGTGCCTGTCAACGAGTAAACATGTGATGATGCTCTTCCTCCACCTCCTCCACCTCTTTCTATTTCTCGTCCTCTGCTGATGTGGGATGTTATCAGGACTATTGTAGATAATATTGTCATCCAGAGGTGTGTCTCTGTGTGTGACACATTGACACACACTCCGTGACGCAGAGGCTTCCGATATACTCTTCCACCTCATGTCCTGGAAACAACACCGAGCCAGGGTGGAGGAGCGGGGGATGACAGTGGGGGCAGCAGCGGTCCCCGAGCATTTTCCAGTCCTGAATAATTAATTCACCGCTGAGCGGCTCAGCCAGCCGATAAGGAAAACACTATTTTTAGCTATCATGGCCGACCGTCACTGGTCGTGACTCATTAATACGTAAGACTTGGACGGAGGACGTGTTTGTGACGGAGCTGAACCTCTCCATCACACTCGCCATCACATACTGCCTGCCTGTACTGGAACACAGTCCCAAAAACACAGTCACATGACCTGGAGCCTGTGGCTGGAAACAACAACAGTCATTAGAGCTGGAGGTTTTTAACGATAAGACAGAGGAGGGAGAAAAAAAGGATTGGTTCAGACCTCAGACAACATTGTTTCACACACTGAAATACTTTATATTTTAATATTATTACTTAGTTAAAAAATGTTTTTTTATTATTATTATGCTTTTTTTAAGGCTGTGGTTCTCAGTTATTTTGTGTCAGGCTCCTCCTGGGTCAAAAATGATGATGTATGTTGTTTATCTTTGTAAACTAGTAATGTTAAATATTAACATTTTTGGTGTCCAATAAACATGCAATATTTTTCAGACAACGACGTGTACTAAATTGTAACATGCACTAAGCAACACAAAAAAGATCAGATTGCTCGATATTGAATCTACCAAAAAAAAACTTTTTTTGATAGGGGATAGCTTCTTGCGATTACAGCAAATTTGGCAAAACCCAGGATATATATATATATATACATACATACATACATACATATGTATACACATATATATATATATACACACATATATACATATATATACACATATATACATATATATAATACATACATACACATACACATAAATATATAAATATATACATACAAACACATACATATATACAGATATATATAGATATATACACATACATATATATGAAACCAACCCATAATTTCCTGAAGGATACAGTGGTGCCTCAGCTTTCGAACGCCTCAGCCCTCGACCAACTTGACCCTCGACCAAAACTTTTGAGAAAAATTTGCCTTCACTTTCGACCGAATTTCAGCTTTTGAACGGCCCGCGTCAAGTCGAGAGAGCATTTGGGCAGCCGTGCTCGTTGAGTCAAGCCAAACCGCATGCTGTCTTTCTCGTTCAGAATTAAACACGAACAAACCTACGACCAGCGCGGCTTTTTATTGAATTATTTCTAATTAAAAAAATTAATTCAGACCTCGACCACCAACCTGGAATGGATAAATTTCGAAAGATGAGGCACCACTGTACTCCGGATGGATTAATAAAGTTCTATCTATTGGATTTCCATACTTTTAGGAAGAGCCTCAATATCTCACTGATATCCAGCCATTAATATCAGCCAATCGATATTATAGGACATCTTTAGCATAAACTCTTGTATGAGTTGCTGCCACCTAGTGACGAGAGGTATTGTTATCCTTCAATCATAGAACCCACCTCATCGCATCCCCTCCACGGGTGCCCGCCCCACTTCTTGAGAATTGCTTGGTACATTATACACTTCCACTCTCCATCCCTGACCCAGCCAGGGTCCAACACATTAAAATTAAGACACGCATTCAAGCGTTGCAAATTGAAAATCCGTGTCGTAAATATAGTATGCATGTGCACGTATATGTGCACGTACGGCAGGATGGATGTAGGAGTGGTCACAGTCCACGTTCCAGCCCTTGCAGCTGCTGCTGACCTGTGTTTGTACTCTGGCCCGCCACTGAACTCCTACCTAGGACTTCATCTCTCCTGGTGGTTTTTTATAGCCTATATCAGTGGATCTGTGAGCAGATGTTGACCACAGGCTTTATCTCCTCCTCTCCTACATTTGTAACTCTCTGCTTCAGTAAGCAGCGCGATCTCTGCTGTCACAGCCAGTCTCATCACCCTGCTGGAGAAGTTCCTCCAGAATTCATGTGGAATTAAAGGTGTGTTGGCCATGGAAAGGAAAAATGCTCGTGCTCAGGGAATGTAGGGAAAGCCACCAGGAGATGTTGTCACACACACCAACGTCTTGGATACACACACACTGCTAAAATTTGCCTCTGGGTGACTCTCCGCTGCTGCCCTGCGTGACTACTACGCCAACACCTGGCTATTTGCATACCAAAGTCTCCAACGGATAGCACGGAATGACATCATCCAGCCAACGCTGGTCAACAAAGGACACAGGTAGATGGACGACGGACCTCACAAACTCAGGACATACTAACACCCATTAACACGCTCACAGCAAGCAAGTCAAACTCAAGGCATGTGGACCAGATCTGGTTCGCCATTCACATAAACACACAAACAATAAATATATGTGGGTTATAGAGTAGCAATGGACAAAATAGGGCCCGGGAGCCAGATGTGGTTTTTCAATCCAGCCCGTCCAACTTGTCAATAAAAATTTATTCATATTATCTGCCATTTCCATCGCCGGCGGTGGCCTAGAAGACCTTGATCCGCAAGGCTGCAGGTTCTAATCCCCCAGCTGCCAGGTTGCCACTGAGTTGCTCTGAACACACGGCCATCATGAACCATCTAATTTCAGACTCACAGTGTGATTTAGGTGGCAGTTATGGAGACCGAGTATTGAATCCCCCATTCCCTTCAATGCTTGCATTTTCCCAAATACATACAAAAACATATTAACATTTAAGCCTTTATTTTTGTGATTTTTACATGTGTTTTGGTGTATTTTATCACAACATCCCCATTTTTGCTCCTGACCCATCACATCATATTTTTAACATCCACTGTGACTCAAAAGTAAAAACCACACCTGGTATACAGCAGAGCCTACATTAATGTTTACTGGTGAATTTGTGGTGAAATTTATTAAAAAATTATGATCTTTTAGTTTCAATTCACTAAACTTAACTTAGTTTCAAACATGTGCCTGTTTGGTTGAAAACAAGCCTGGAATACTGGCAGCAATTGAAGAAAGATGCCAGACACCCAGACCAACATAATCAACATATTTCTGCTGGCAAATAAACTAAATAAGCATTACTGCCACCTATTGGGCTGTTGTGGGGTTGTTACAAGTGTTCCAATTTCCAATTTTTTTTCAATTTTTGAATTATTTGCATGTATAGAAATGCTTTTTTTTTCGTCCTGAAGGGATTGAATCCTAGAATAGAGAGTCGATCTATTGGGGTTAAAAAATATAAAGAAAATTTAAAATATATACAGATAAAAGAAAATGACAGTTAAAACAATCAAAAGCTAGAGAAACCCTTAAGAGTCTGCATTTGTCTCCACCGATCAACAGCAGCTGAGAGTTGATCTTATTAATGCAGAGCTTGCAGCTCCAGACACGGTGACTGTAAACATCATATTGACAGTGAGGTCTGGGCCACATCACCACAACGCACTGTACTGTATAACACAGCAAAGACAGAGGCGAGAAAACCACAGCGCTGCATCGGTGCAAAACTGCGATGAGAAATGTATCTGGTAAACAACCCTCTGCTGTCAGCGTGTAGGCAAGAGAGCCAACAGTCAGAGCACTTCCTGTTCTTCATCATCCGCTCCTCCTCTACCTCTGACCTCTACCTGAACAGGGAGACACCCACGTTAGTACTCTTCTGCCGCTCCGATTCTCACTCTGGATTTTTTTTTGGCAGGATGAGGCGAGAGAGGAACTTCACCAGAAGTTATTTCAGAGAATTTCTGCTCCAACTCTGCCTCCACATGAAACACAGGAAGAAAACAACCGAGGTGTCGGAGTGGACTCCATCGATCCGCTGATTCACCTCAACTCTTCCAAGGTGTGCTCACGAGAACATCCACTTTTTATTTATTTTTTTTTAACACGAGCCTCTGGTGATTGTGTTGTTAGAGAACAACGACCGACTTCGTAGTTTTCTTCTTTTCATTTCACGTCTCTTTTGTGTGTGAAATGTTTCACAGGCACAAGGTTGTGAGAAAGTAGGCCAGGATGCACGGGCCTCGCTGTGTAACCGTGTTTCAAGTTCTCTGTTGTGTGTTATGACGGAGGCTGTGACCCAGTTCTGCTGCGCTGCCATCTGAGCTCCTCGCTGCAGGTCAGGCTGCAGTGCAACCACTGACTGAATCCTTACACAACTGAAAACCTTCGCTGCTGCTCGGCCCCGATTTCCTGTGGCTGCAAAAATATACGAGGCCTGTGGGAATGGTTGCCCGGCTGCAGAGAAGCGCCGGTGGCTCCTGTCCAAGTGCCACTACTCAGCACTGACTTCAGCTCTTTGTTTTCTTCTTCTTCCCTCTGTGTTGGTCTACACCACACACTACGAGGGCGGCAGTATATTGATGCCGTTTACATATAAAACCCAAATTTTATCATTTCTCCTCTTAAGTGACTGACTTAGGACATAAAGCAATGGTGAAGAAAGCCATCTCTAGGAACGCCAATTTACGTTCCTACCTTCAACTGTGGTCGTGAGCTTTGGGTCATGATTGAAACAATGCAGTCGCTTGACTTTTTTCCGTAGGTTGGCAGGGCGCTCCCTTAGAGATAAGGTGAGACGCTGCATCCCCCGGGACGAGCTCGGAGTAGACTTGCTGCTCCTCCACATCCAGAAGAGGCAGTTGAGGTGGCTCAGGCATTGATATTGGACTGGACCTGGTCGCATCCCTCAGGATGTCCTCTGGTCTCCACTGGGAGGAGACCCAGAGGAGGACCAGAGGAGGCTCGAGGGAAGGCTGTGGCCCAGTCAGCCTTCTATCTGCCCCACCAAAATTGTCCAAATTATACTATTAATGTTTATTATCGATATCGTTCTGCATTTTCCTTGCATTGACATCCACAATAAATAGACTAGAAAAGGCATTTTAGCCTTTATTCATGACTTTACACATTATTTATTTTAGTTCGCACAAAAGTTCAATATATTTGCTCCTGACCGAGTCACCCAGGTCAAAGTTTACGACACACTGTGGCCCAGGAGTCAAAGCATTTGCCCACACCACATATAGGTAGAGAGAGGTCTGGGCATCACTGCTCTGATGACACAATCGCAGATGAAGACGGGTGGATTAATTTAGTTTATGGACCAGAAGTGAGGGATTTGTGGTCTAGAATCAGCCCCCGTGCCACAAAGTTGAAACCTGTGCGCTGTACCATGTGCAGCAATTGTCAAGGATTCACACAAATGACTAAAGGTAATATATTTATTACTATTATAATTTACTATTAGTCCATTAGTGCACAAGGACCTAGGTGGCACTATGGGCTCTCTGACTAGACATCGTTTAAGATCATCAGGGAATCAAACCCAGGACTCCCTGCTTTCAAGGCAGTCATTCTAACAGCAACACTGTGGAACCAACCATCAACCAACCAACAATCAATAAATATCTGCATCTGAACCAAATAATGACATGAAAGTCACCGGTATGAAAGAGAGACTTCCCAAGCAACTGAGCCCCCAGTGGATGGGAGTGGCATTGCGTTAAAGAAAAAAAGGGCTCAAGGGAATTTGTCTTTATATAAGCAGTTTACAACAACAACAATCTACATCTGAGCCGTGTTTCTGTTGTTCAGCAGTAACGTACACCGGTACGATTCATCTGATAGCACTATACATGGGTCATGTGACCAGTGGAGCATGCTGGGAATGCACCAGAAGAAAAAGAAGGTTCTTCCCTCTGTAATTAGTGGTTGGGAGTCAGATTGAGAGAATGTAAAGAACTTCAAATCTGGATTTGGGCAAGAGAAAAATAATCTATATACATATTATATATATATATATATATATTTTTTTTTTTTTCTTCTTTATCTGGACTCATTCGATAACGTTCCAATAGCAAAAAGAAAAGAGAACAGAGAGTACGTATGTAGGTTAGGTTTGGAACTGAGTCAATGCTTAGGTAAGAGTTTTGACCTGTGAATAATACTTGGGCGGTGAGAAGTGACACAAAATATGTCTCTCACACACACAGGTGTGCACAAACACACAAAAACACACACAATGAAATTACAGTCAACTCTTGTGTGAAATCACCTGCAGTTACCAGTTTGTTTGTTCATGTTTATCCTGACAGTCATGTCCAAGAGTGTGTGTCGTCCATGTGATTTCACATGAGTAGTAGAGCGAGAGAGACAGAGACAGACAGAGAGGGAGAGAGACCTTTGGGAACAATGGAACCTTATTAGTGGGAATCCCTTGTTTCCCTTTCTCGGAACTCGCTGTCCTAGTTGTAACATGATCACTGTGACAAACATGGCCATTGCCTTGGCTACGGGGCTGCAGGTAAACAAGGAAAGGCAGGAGGAGGAGGGAGAATATCTGGAAAAGCAAAAAGAGGTGAGAACAGGGGAGGAGGAGGTGATGGAGGCTAGGTGGCAGGTGAGAAAGCTGGAGAGAAAGGGAGAAGAAGGAGCCCAGAGAAAGCAGAGACAGAGATAAGTGGCGTAGAACAAACAGAGCAATCGGAGACATCACGTTGACAGAAGATAAACATAATGCAACCGTTCAAGCTGGGCGTCTAATGAGAAAGTAAAACAGCCACGGGCCAATCAGACGTGTCAGAGTCGATAGACTCCACGGATAAATATTCAGAGGAACATCAAGTCATCCTCTAGAAAAACATACTGTTGGCTTGTTTTTAAATTGCGTCTGTGTCGTCATCACTGGCGTCAGTCAAACAAGTGACTGACACCAGTGATGGAATCACCACAGGGTTCATCACCACAGGGTTCACCAGTGATGGAATCACCACAATATTTATGTGTGTGTACACAGTGATCTCTCTTGTGCTGCATTCAGGGGCATCCAGCCAAATGTAAAAAAAAAAATAAAAATGTCCAGTGGGGGCAAGATAGTTTATATTATATCTGTATATACAGTATTTCCTCGTTAGGGAAGAGGAACGAAGAAGGAGGAAGGAGAGAGAGTGGCCGACAGACAAGGAGAGATGATGAGAGATGCTACAGTGACTGAGCCAATCAGAGAGAGGAACAGAAGGATCAGTGAGCCAATAGAATATCAAGTACATTGTATTAACCAATAATATTCTGCAAATAAACCAGTTTAGTTCAACACTGCTACAATAAATCGTTCCAACACAATAACAAATATGTTTGGCTCAGTTTTACAAATGAGAACGTTATTTAAAACAGATGCTTTCGTTTTGGGAACAAATAATTTACCAAAACAGGAGGTAAGGCCAATAAAAGCACAGGGGATGGACGATGAAGAAGTAGAAGCCAACCCATCGAGGAAGCAGATGAAGAAGAGAAAATCCTACGATAAGTAAAAACAGAAAATGTCAGAATAAATAAATGTTGATAAATGTTCTATTTAGGAAAAAAGAAAACAGTGTTTACAATTAAGTCTTATACTACTTATATAAATGATCAATTACAAAACATGTTTTAGGGCAATTACAGGATGTTACTAAAAAAATGTTTTCTTCCCATGTTGGACCGCATACGATCTAAACATGTTGGTAATACTTGCAGAGTACTAGTAGCACAGTAGTGGTATGTTTATTAGTACTAGTTGAAGTAGTAGAAGCAGTACTAGTTGAGTAGAAATAATAGTTGTACTAGTGGTGGTAGTAGTAGGAGGAGGAGGAATAATGGTAGTAGTACTAACGGTAGTAGTGGTGATGATAGAAGTACTGGTAGAACAAGAAGTATTACTCATGGTGATAAGAGTGCTTGTAGTAGTACTAGCGATAGGAGTAGTAGTGCTAGTAGTGGTGATAGTAGTAGGAGTAACAGTAGTGATACTAGTGGTAGGGGTAGTGGTAGTAGTAGTAGTGGCAGTAGTAAGAGTATTAGTAGTACTAGTAGTGGTGGTGGTAGTAATTGCAGTAGTAGTGGAAGTAGTAGTACTAGTACTAGTAGTGGTGGTAGTATTAGTGGTACTTGTGGTAGTGGCAGTACTAGTAGTAGGAGTTTTGGTAGTTGTAGTGGTAGTAGGACTAGTGGTAGTAAAATTAGTGGTAGTAGTATTGGCAGTACTTTTGTAATGGTTGTACTAGTAGAAGAAGCTTTAGTAGGAGGAGTAGTAGTACTTGTAGTAGGAGTAGTAGTACTTGTAGTGGTACTAATAGTAGTAGTGCTGCCTCAGATGTTGGTCATTGTTAGTAGAAATCCCTGTTTTATCTGAAGCAGCAACGATAACAACCATAACTGTTCCAGAGAAGATAAATGACTCAACAATAAACTGAGGTCAAACTGTTGCCAGGAAAACAGTGAGAGAATAAAGTGAAGTAGTGAAACCCAGAGTGTCCAGAGGGGGCAGTGGTATCTGTCAGTGGCCCAGCTCCTTGGGGGTGTTTTTATTGGTAACACACTAGCGCTGTACAGGGATCACTCTGTTCCTGAAACGCTCTGTTTCTGGAACATAACATCAACAAAGATGTTCTCAGCGCTAAGACTTTACGGTCTTTTACTAAAGGTCTAAAAGAGGAATTGTGCACAAGTTAGGTCATGGGCCTCGACTATATATGGGGGTGGGGGGAGATAGGGGGCGCGGTTTATGTTGAGTTTGCCCACAGTAGTATTGAAATACGTCTCTAACAAAAAGAAAACAAGGCAATAAATAGATAGTACGTGTGAAGTGAGGACACTGGACAAAAATGTAGAAAACTCCCTAATATAAATCTTTAACAATCATAAAAAATTGTTTAAAATGAATAAATAAATAGCCAGGCCACAATACATACATATATACACATACATACACACATACATATACTGTACATATATACACATATATATACACACACACACATATATACGTATATATACACACACACACACATATATACACACATATACATTTACACACACACACGTATACACACATATATACACACATATACTGTATATATATATATATTTATATATGTATATATATATATACAGATACATATATACAGTATATACAGACACATATATACAGTATATACACACACACATTCTGTAAATATATACACACACTATATAAAAAATAGGAAAGAAAATTAAATATAATATAAAACCAAATGGTTATTGAAATAATGAAGCCGTTATTGTTGAATTGTTGGAATATATTTGTTTTGGTTTGAGTTTCCTTTTTAAGGTCTTTTATTTTGAAATCCATACAGCCTTTCCCATGACCTCCAGTGAGACGCGTATTGTAAGCTGGTCTGACTGAATATGAGAACGTCGTGCCAGAGGCCTGATGGGTAAAGTGTCAACAACACCACAACCGTCCTCAAACAGTCATTACAGAAATCACTCAGTTTTCTCTTCCCAGCACGTTTCGTGTCTTCGAAAGCAAAACAACGCCCATGACTTTGTCCACCAGTTCCCAGGGCTCTGCTCCTGTCACATGTCCTCCGGCCCAGGCAGCGCGTGGTGAAAGTGCACCTACCGCCTGTGGCCGAGGAGCCCCGGAGGAGGGGCAGGAGCGGAGGAGCAGCTTCCCCTCACAGTGGTAGTTTTCTGAAGCTCCCATACATTCCTCCCAGCCCGAGTGGATCAGGGCTCGGCCCCAAGTGGTTGTTAGAGAGCTCTGCCAAACACGCGCCCTTTAATCATTGTCATCTCCGAGACGCGCCGGCTTTCATGACAGCTCGGAATGGGAGGCAGCGTGACCTGCCATTCTCACGGCCTGTAATCGGATCCGTGCCTGTGTAGAACGGTTCCCATCCACCGTCAAGTGATATTTACGCAGCCTCAATAAAAGGGAAGTCGGTTTGTTTTCACTCTGCTGATGTAACCAGGTCTGCCATGATCTCTGTCCCCATTGTTGTCCCTGAACTGGGTCGGGGCAACAATGGCAGCTAGTTACCTGGTGAGACCGTGAGTTTCACTTCGTCACTTTGAACAAGAGGTACCAGATACTCTTTCAAATATGGGTGACCGGGCGCTAACTAGGCCACCGTTTGTTCTACGATCCATTGTACGTTGGAGTGTTGCGTTCACTGACAATAGATCAAATGCATTAACGTGACAACGCTGCAGAATTATTACCCAACTCTGCTGCACCGCACTCCAGCACAAGACAGTACGAATCAATCTACTGTGTACAAGCCATGATCTCACAGTTGGCTGGTACAGTACAGTACAGTACATGTCATGTATCCTATTGTGTTGTTACATAACTGTTATTCTTGCATTAATTGTATTGTCTACAGTGATGGTTAGCCTCGATAGATCGCATTCTTACGAGATCGTATTAGTTCCTGCAATAAGTTAGTGAGAGACGTCAAGTGTCTTCCCTGTCTGGGCTGAACGATAGCGTTTATCAGACACATTCCGTTTTATTGATATATTCCTATCAAATGTTCAAGGTTTTCTGTCTCATGACATGTTGTGAATTTACTTTGACAGTATTTCAAGCCTGTAGTACCTTTTTGAAGAATTGTTTCCCAAAAACTGGGTCACAACCCTGTGGTGGGTCACAAGATTTTTTGGGGGGCGTGGTCGTCTCATCGAGTTAACGATCACTTTTGCTCAGTCAATAATTGAGTAATACTGATTGTTGGACGTTAAAATGTCTTTATTCGTGTTCTATAATGGTCAACGATTCACAAAAATTGTCTTATAATTTGGAATTTAACTGGGTAAAAAAAGAAAAATACATTTTAGGAAACTCAGCTTTAGAGATTTCTACATCTGTATTGGACATACATAACTTAGAGACTGGAAAATCCTCAACTAAGAAGGTTTTTGCAGCTGAGATGTTCAAAGTGAGACAATCAAAAATGCCGTCTGAGATTAAAAATGATGCCCAGATAAAACGGACGACGTCATCGTTCTGATCAACACAACCAAAACAATCTCCAGAGTCAGCTGATGACATCACACATACAAAAACATATGAAATATATTCGACAGATATTTGCCAACATTTGACTTTGGTGAACTGTGTCACTGACCCACAGAGAAACCAGGACGTTGTCTGAGCCGTGAGAACATCTACTCATTCATTATAAGGTAATCGGAGGTCAAGAGAAAGGGGGGGAGCCAGAGGCTTTTCCCAGCATGCAATGTGCTAAAGGAAACTGTGGTCTAAGCAGTGACCATGACAGGCCTCACTCTCGTTCTCCAGCTCTATGTGACCTTCAGGGTATTGGACCAAGAGGCACAGATTCAACCGCACCGGTCATCTAGGATGACATCATCACAGCATTATCACATTTGTCATACTTTTAAGTGTACATCGGGGTGTCCACAGTCTTTTGAGCTACTTTTCAAATGACCAGGCTGAAGTGATCTACCTAGATTGAAAAACTCAATATAAAACTAAATATATCCACTTATATAAACAGGATATCTTACTCTAGACATTAACATATAACATATATGTTATATCTCACTTCAGCCCAGTGATTAGAATATTGAAATAGAATTACATCTCTAGTTTTTATTACTATCACGGTTTTATGTTTTTGCTGATATTGCCTAAACATTTTTCCTCACATTCCCGATACCAATATGAATCGATACCGATATAGGCAGCTAATTTCCCCTGAATTAGTGTGATACCAGACTAAAGGCATTCTATAAATAACAATGTACAACATAAACACATTACTTCAATATAAGGTATAGAAAAATGACATTTTTTACCATTTTGTCTGAAACAGTCCTATGATTCTTTGTGCAGCATTTGATGTAAACAAGAAATGTCCAGTGTTGAACAGAAGAACTTTCCAAAATCATTGATTAACATTATAAACCAGGCTTATTCAGCCTCACAACATTAGTCAATATAAATGGACACAGATAGAAACAGCTGTAGTATAAGAGTAAAAAGTCCTCTTTAATGACAAAAAAACATTTCAGCATCGTCACAATGTAAACGAAACTTCTCGTTGATGACATGAGAGACGACACCGAATGGCGTTTCACTGGCAAATGTCCGACAAATACTTATTTAGAATACAATAAGTCTTGACATAGCCTGGCTACAGAAACTCCACACGTATCGTATCCCCACCCTTCTATGAACAGCTCCTTGCAGTCATTAAAAATTACAATTTTCTATCCACAAAATACTCCAGACTACGAACATTTACTGTAGCATCGATCCTTGTTGTTGTCCCTTTAAGATGACATCATTGATCACATGCCTGTCAGTAGTACTGACTCAGTACCACATGAGGAAGTCCAGCATATTTGCAGAGACCGCGGCTTTACAGTATCGGATTTTGAATATCGGTGAAAAAAAAACAATACCGATACATTCCGATATCAAAAAATATCGGCCAGATATTTATCAGTGGACCAAAATATCGGCCATCCCTAATATTTTTTGTTAATATTGTCTCTACACAAACAATTCTACAACTAACAGTCCTAGTACTCAGAGAACAGTAGGTCAGCTGTACTGTATACAAATAAATCCAAACATGTTGACGCTTCTTCAACATTAATTTGAAGCTGACAAACAGGACAAACACATGACTCGACATCTTCAACTCTCAACAGTCACCTGTGAAAGGCCTCAACTTTGTGATGGTATCGACACCTCTTACAACAACATTCCTGCCAACAACAACAGCAACAACACTTCTGTCTTCGGAGTGAAAATTCCCAACACGGTGTCACGTTTCACAGAATGAAAAGACCTGAAACAAGCCTCCGCCGCGGGCTACAAAGAACTCCAGGTCAGTGGTTGCTTTGATCGAGTTACAAACTCATCAGAAGATCAGTTTCTTCTCCCTCACTTTCTCCTACATCACTCCCAACCACGGTCCTAATATAAATCTGCTGCTGCTGCTGCTCTGCCTGGAGCCGTTACTGCTGATGCTGATCTTGACCACAGTGAGTGAGGCCTTAAGGTGTTCTGTGTGTTAGTGTTTGTGATGTACTTCTTCGACCCACTGTACCCCCGTGTTTACGCCACGTACCGTCGACCCAGAACAATGAGTGCTTTCATGGCGAGCGGTAACAGCGGTGCGTTCTTACCAGCTGGGCGGCCAGGTTCTCTGCACTGGCATAGGTTCTAATGAACCTTAAGTCAGACCAGTGGAAAGTCCCTGTGGAGGCTCTGCTCTGGGTAACAAAAAACAGGAGGTCTCCAGAGTAGGCGGTCAGGCATCTGCAGCCAACAAGGACAAACACACGCACACGTCCATGAAGGTAATTAAAGAGAAAAAAAGTTTGCAATGTACAGTATGCAACACAGAGTAATCATCGCTATATATAAAAAACATGGGGAAAAAACAGACGGAATGAGAACGTTGTGAACATTGCTGGGAAAAGGCAGAGGTATAATGATGACATAAGTTCTTATAATTTGGAAAAGATTGTTCGGCCGAATTGAAATGACAGAATGGCCTTGAACAGCCCTCGAACCGTAGTTTACCCAGGTCTCGGTTATAGTCATAAACACATGGCATGAAGACGTCAAGCTTGATGCCACAAATGAGACGTCAATGTTTCAACTAACCATAAACAGAACTGACAACTAACTATTAGCAATATAGTATAGGACTGGGAGGTGAAGAACAGAGTACCGTCAGGATGGAACAACTGGAGAAAAGAGTCAGGAGTGATCTGTAATAGAAGAGAGTCAGCTAAGGTGAAGGGAAAGGTTTACAGGAC